>CM076574.1:670057225-670171551 GCA_034641835.2 Pinus albicaulis | reverse complement strand
TACCATGGGGTGTATTTAAACATAAAAAATAAAATTTCCGAAGTGTGAAATACCATTGCATTTGCGATTTAATCTTTGTCGTTGATATATGCCCAAATCCAACAGTCCTAGATGCATCTTTACTCTGGTTTGCCAACTTTTCTTCTTTATTTATGCCCGTTCATTTCTTTCTTGTAGTTCGTAAAACACTTGACTCGTTCACGACTTTGCCCACGTTCATGACTTACCCCGCTTACCGTTCACGACTTGACCTGCTTACCATTCATGACTCTGCCAAGCATGTTCACTACTCTGCCTTTGCTATTTTGCTGCCTTTTCTCATTTCCTGACTTAACTTCCTCTACTGCCTTTGCTTCCTTTGCCTTTTTTTTCCTTTTCCCCTTTGTTCCTTTTCTGCCTTAACTGCCTTTGCTTCCTTTTCTCCTTTGATTCTAAAGTTTCTCCTCTCTGCTCCTTTTCATTTGCTGATGGTTTAATGTTGCTCCTTGCCTCTCTGCTACTCCTTTGCCTCTCGTTTTATGCTTTCTTACTGCATTATTTCCTAATCTTCTTCTTTGCCTTATTAATTTTGCTTCTCTATTCCTTTTTCTGAATGATAGTTCTAGCACTAATCCTTTGTGCTCCTTTTCCATCAATGAAAATATTTCCAACAGTCTCCCCCTTTGGAATTAATGGCAAAACTTCCTCCAACACTCCAATACTTCCTCCAAGACTTCCTCCCCCTTTCATTCTGAGAAGTTTATTTCTTCCTCTACTTGCTTTTCCTCCCCCTTTGACATCAATGGAAAAGGGTTACATGTTGGGAATCACGATTTCCATTAGACAAAAACCCATAGGTGTTATTCAACGATCACATCACTAGAGATTAGGATCCACAAGAGTCTATTAGTCCATGTCGTGAAATACACAGGGAGCATTGGTATATCCAATGTCCAACATTACACAATTTTTCAGTGTATTTTCCATCTTTGCATTACTTCTCTCAGACTTGTGTATAGGCCTTCTTTATTCTGCCTTTATACCATGCTGCTCCAGACTGGTGTATAAGACTTGTTGGGAGAACACTTTGAAAATCATTGAGATTGCATTAATAAATAAAAAAAATTGATGCTATCCTAAACTCATGAGAATGTTGGAAGGCATGTCGCCATAGAATGTTTTGTATTTTTGTCCCCTACTGCTTGATAGTGGTGATATGTGCTAGACTTCTGAATATATAATCACTACAAGCCAAAATTTATTGAAGATGATGTGAACAATGAATCAAACCAGAACTTAAAACTTATTGTAATATTAGACAATATATTTCAATCTAAGAGACCAAATGACTTTAATATTGTATAGAGTATTTTCAAAACAAACCCTTGAGGCTAGATACATTCAATGCATTGGTCAGTCTCACTTATTAACTATGCAATTTTATTTATGACATAAGGGGGCATGTATGTCAATGATCAACCTCTCTGCAATGGTGAAATACCGGCAATTCCTTTCTACTGAAGTAGGATTTATATGAATCAATAAAAGACTCTTGAGCTTCAATAGTAAGATTACAACTAGCTCTTCATACTTCAGATACTTCAATTTTTCTATCATAATGATCTTCAACAAAACATCTTCAAGTTGTTTAATTCAAATCTCAGCAAATAGACTTCACACAGTTTTATGAATGATCTTAAGAAAAAGGCCTTGAAGATATATTCGTACTAACTTAAGGAAGGCATGCAGTTATATCCAAGAATAGATACTGCTTCAATGCTCAATATAACACTTCAAATGAAAACAAGATAATGATCCTTTGGAGTTTTCATTGACCTTTCCATGCTTTAATAATGCAGCTTGACATTCTCCAGTATTTACAATCAGAAAATATTTTTTAATAATCAAAGAAGCCAGAGCTTAATCCACATATACTATAATGCTAATAATCGTTGGGAATACTACCTTGATGTACTTCTGCCATAATACTCTGATCCTGAGGACCTATACCATACTACTACTCCACTAATAACACTTGGTATTCTACTGATAGGCAAGCTGCTTGTTCCAAATACCTATTGATAATCCATGTAGTAGTTTCACTTCAGCTCGCACATACACCCATAACTAAGACAACCTTCATAGTTTCTATTATTGAGCTCTCCATTGTTCTCAACATCAATCTTCAATATATAGAATCTGATTATGGCATCATTAATCTTTTTCTTATTCTGTCATTTTGTTTTTAAAAGAATGTCACTGGATATTCCTTTATAGGACTGCTCCAGAATCATTTATTCTCTATATACAATTCAATTGTTATAACATAATTATCTTTAGGAAGACATCTTCAAATTCTTTACTTGGAATCTAAAAGGGCAGGCAAATCTTAGTTTTATCACTCATTTAATTAATTTCCTCCAAAGGGGCCTTCTATTAATGAATGATGTAATCATATAATGATGATAAAAATTTCTCTTACCCGTCCTTCTTAATTTTGTTTCATTGTTAACACTTGTAGTGTGATGCACAGTGTGATCACCCTCTATGGATATTTCCATTTCTATAGCTCGAAACATAATTTTTTGTGATTTTAACCATTCATCATTTAGTTTGTTGTTGTCTTCTTAGCTTACATGTTCATGGCTGATGCTCCCTCTACCACCATGGCTATTTGCTGCCTTCTCTCCTTCTATCAACTTGTTGGCTATTGAATGCTTCAGGTATCCTTCTTCCTCTATAGTTCTCTATCATAGGAATTTTCCTTTCCCTTCCTGAACTTTGAGCTGTTCTTATTCCAAGGAGCTCTTCTTAGACTACTTTTATGGGGAATTTTTATGAACTGCTCTCCCCCTGTGATTTTGCTTCTTATCTGTTACTGGTTGGATATTTGCATTGCTTCCTAGAGTAGCTCCCCTTGAGACTATGATGGGTTCATTATGTTATTGAAGTAACAGTCTCCCCCTTTCACTTTTCCTTCCATACTTTATTGGGGTTCTTCATAATTTCTGCACTTATTTTTTATTCACAGTTTTTTTTGATTTGATTGGATTCCATCATCTGTCTAGAGTTATTTAATGTATATGAAAGCTTACAGTATTTTTCTTTGTGACCAAGCTTGTGGTATACATAACATCTTATTTTACCAAGTTATGTTTGAGATGATGTATAATATTTTGTGCTCCCATTTCAACATACTTTACATTCAACAAGTTTATTTCCAAAATAATTGCATGCATAATAGTAGCCATGGAAATGATTTGTGTACCCGGTGATAGATTTTCTTCTCCATTTGTTTGCTTGGGGTAGTCTTTTCATTGGTTGCATCTTTAGTTGGTTGGACTGGATTTTCTTTGTCTTACAGTATGCCACAGTATGCCCAGGTTTGTGGTAGTCAAAATAAGTGATACTTCTCACAGGAGGAAGGAACGTCCTTTGACATCTTCCGAATTTGTTCAATTCATCCTTAGGAGCATATGAGCCATTACAAGTTGATTCTTTCTTCCTCTCATTCTCTGTCCTTTCATGTTGTTGCTTGTTTCTGTTTGTTTCTTTACAAATCATGTTCTTGCTGGCTTCTACTTCTGTAGGAATATTTTGAGTTGCTTCATTATCCTTTACAACTTTTACAAAAATGATATTCTTGTTATTTTCTACCTTGGACTTAATGGTTTCTCCTTCATATCCTATCCCAGCCTTTATGAGAGGAGACCTTGAGCATTTAGAATCTGGTCCAACTGTCCAAAGATTTTCATTTGTGGAATATTCATAATTAGTTCAATTTGGGCCTTCTCTGATTTCATCCTTAGGCTTACCAACTCTTCTTCAAATCTTCCACATTCCATACTTTTCTCTCTTATTTGCTGCAGCAGAGTGTATTTTACTTTCCTTGCTTCTTCAAGTTGTGCCTTCAGGCCAACAATTTCTTCCTTATCTTTATATTCTCTCTCATCACATATTTGCACCAGTGTCTTAAGGCTTTTGTTTCCATTCTTCAATATTTCTATTTCAGTCAACGTTGTGTCAAGCTTGGCTTTTTCCTCAACTATAATTTCTTCATGGTACTCACATACATTATCTCATTTGATTGACCTTTTTCCTTTTGAAAGAGTTTTTTCTTCTTCTTATTGTTTATCTTATCCTTATTGATAATGCATCCACTAGTGTCTCCTTCATGCATGAGATGCAATCTATTCCAGATTCCTTTTGCAGAAGTTAAATCCATTATTGAATCAATATCCTTGTTATGAAGACTGTTATATATCACACATTTTGCCTTGCCATTCCACTGTTGTTCTTGAAAAGAGGGAGAGTCTATCACATACAAGCTTCCATACCTCAGGTTCATAAGCCATTAAATATGTTTTAACCTTATCTCTCCATTTAGGAAAGTTTGTTGTATTCAACATGGGTACATTTTGATAGTCCATGCCTCAACTATATCTCCTTCAAGCTATTAGGCTTACACCAAAGGAACCGACTCTAATACCAATTGATGAACTCTTAGCTAAACTGAGAGGGGGAGGGGGGGGGGGGTGAATCAGTTTAGTAAATTCATGGACATTTAAAATTTTTTTCATTCAACTCAATTACACCTTCAATTCATAAGAAAATTAATACGTAATGAATCAACAAACTTAATGTGTGTAGAGAAAGTAATTAGGTAGATTAAAACATCACATCAACACATATTCATCCAGCACATAGACATCAAATATAAGTGGAAACCCATAAGGGAGAAAACCACATCTTATTATTGTTGTGATGCAAAGGCAAGCTCCAACTCCCTCTCGCCACTGTTTTTTTGTAGGCTCCAACCTACAGAAGGCTACTACCTCAAATTTTGCGAGCTACAACTTGAAAATAAGCTCCAAATCCCATCTATATTTTGCAGACTATAACCCATAGGAGGCTCCTACCTCAACCAGCTCCAACTGGACATCTATCAAGATACAACTTGAAATGGAAGCACCAATTCCCATGTATTTTTCTGCAGGCTACAACCCATAGGAGGCTTCTACCTCAGCCAGCTCCAACTGGACATCTATCAAGCTACAACTTGAAATGAAAACACCAAATCCCATTTATTTTTCTACAATCTAAAACCCACAGGAGGCTCCTACCTCAACCAGCTACAACTAGAAATCTATCAAGCTACAACTTGATATGGAAGCACCAACTCCCTCACACTACAATAAAATCATATGCTGATTTACCTGGATATCAACTCTATTTTACTAATTCATTGGTGCCTTTTCAGCCTTCATATCTACTTCATATCATCTCCTGATATGTACAACATCTCTATCAATCCTCTCTTATTATTTCACTCTCCAAACTTTTGCAGCTTTCTTATATTCTTCTTCTCGCTTCCATTCTGCAGCTTCCTCACAATCTTCAACTCTCTTCAATTCTGTGCACTCTCTCTCTCTCTCTCTCTCTCTCTCTCTCTCTCTCTCTCTCTCTCTGTTTTCGTAACCTTATGCACATGGATATTACATGTTTTATAAAGACAAATTTATGAATGTTTGAATTCTCTATGGAAATATGAAGTTAATAGGCATGAATCTTTTCCTTCCACCCATTCGATTCCTTACACTTCAGTTCAGGTTAGTACATTAGAAATAATATTTACAACACTCATGGAGTTTTTCTATGTCTACGAAGACTTGACTTTGCATCACAAACAATATAAAATAATCAATGAATTTACATTTATAGTTACAATAATATTTCAATTCAGCCCTTTCAGTTCTTTCTTTTCTGTTCATCTTCTCTTCTCTGCCTTCTTTTATATTTCCAATTGTGCTCCAGCATTACTATCTTAGCCTGACTTGACCCAGTTATTACATTTCAAACATTGCTGTTATACCCTTCTTTTTCCCGACTCTGCCTATTATATTTAACTACAACGTTCAAAATTATTTGTATGCACTTTCAGTTCTCTCTACCCGAGTCCATTCTATTGCGTTCAACCTTTCTGTTTAACTCACAGTCGCAACTGCATAACACTATTCTGCATGAGCTTCGGGTCATTTTTCATGCATTTAGGCCTTTCCTTTGTAACCTGAGTCGACCTCCGCTTCCATGGTTTTCTTCATAAAACCAACGCAAACACATTAAATCTTGGACCTAAAATATATTAATATTCACCTCTGAGTTGCACCGCGTCCGCTTAACAAATCGCACTTCACACTTCAACGTTCCATAGATTTTATGTTATAATCTCCTTTTCCTCCTTGATGTGATTTAACACAGAAAAAGGTTTACATATGGATTTGAAATCCTTTGTTTTTCGCCTTTGAAATTACATCACATCCGGGCCTCTTTATCGCACTTCACAACTTTGCCAATTTCCAGATTTCACAATACTTGTGATTCTGCAATTTCGCAAATCGCAGCGAACTTATTATCGCACGTCACACCTTAAAAAATATAACTTGCGAAGTATTAAAATATAACTGCAAGAATCGCCGACTGTGATGTGTGGTAGGTGAGTGGGTCCCACGCTAGACTTTAAATTCTTTAGACTTTAGCTTTGAAGCTCCATCGTGTACGCTCCTCTTTATCACACTTCGCAAGTTTTAGCTTAGAGAAATAACAAGCTTCTCTTGCCTTTTGTGATATGCGATGTACGGTATGTGGGCCAGATCCACGTCATCATGCCATGTTACCACCACATCACCTTGCCACGTCATCTTAAATTACCTGCGATCTGTAGGGTTGGGGCCATGTCACTTGCCACGTCAACTTACCATGTCACTACCACGTCATCTTGTTTCCGCTCGCACTTCACATCGCAACTTAAATAACTTATCGTGCGAAGTTTTAGCACTAAACACAAAAATCATGTATGTGCGATATACCACTGGGTGCGATTTAAGTTCCACCGTTGATCTCGCCTAGATCTAATGATCGTGACTACTCCTTTGCTTATCTGCTTCACATCACAAATAAAATAGCTTACCATTTGGTGTCTTTAAACATAAACAATAAAATCGTTGAAGTGCGAAATACCGTTGGGTTTGCAATTTAATCTTTGTCGTTGATCTATGCCCAGATCCAATGGTCCTCGCTGTATCTTTACTCTAGTTTGCCGACTTTGTTTCTTTGGTTGTGCTCGTTCATTTCTTTCTTGTTGTTCGTAGAACACTTGACTCATTCATGACTTTTCCCATGTTCACGACTTGCCCCACTTACCGTTCATGACTTGACCTGCTTTCCATTCATGACTCTGCCTAGCACATTCACGACTCTTCCTTTTCTTCTTTGTTCCTTTTCTTCCTTCACTACCTTTTCTTCCTTTGCTACTTTGATTCTAAAGTTGCTCCTCTCTGATCCTTTGCATTTGCTGATGGTCTAATGCTGCTCCTTGCCTCTCTGTTGCTCCTATGCCTCTCTTTTATGCTTTCGTATTGCATTATTGATTAATCTTCTTCTTTTCGTTATTGTTGTTGCTTCTCTGCTCCTTTTCCTTAATGATAGTTCTGGTGTTACTCCTTTGTGCTCCTCTGCCATCAATGACAATATTTCCAACATATTTTTGACCCTATTTTTTTGTCTATATTTCTGCAGATGATATGTTGTGCTAAAGGCCAACTCTATACCCAAACCTACAAATAAATCCTTCCAAAACTTGGAAGTGAAATGAACATCCCTGTCTTAAAATTCTTCTTTGGTACACCGTCCATCCTCACTACGTCTGTCATGAAGACTTGTTCTATGTCGCCATCTGAATATGTGGATTTCATCGGAATGAAGTTTGCTACCTTTGTCAATATTTCCACCACAAACATGATAGAATCATGTCGTCTAGATATCCTCGGCAAACCTGTAATGAAATACATAGAAATGACCTCCAATTTCCACTTCGGAATCATAATTGACTGTAGTAAACCATCTGGATGCTTACACACTGCCTTTAACTATTTAAAATCTAAGAACCTAGCCACAAAATCTTAAACTCCCTTCTTTAGATTAGGCCAATAGTAGAAATTCGTCATTGTTGTCAATGTTTTTTTATATCCTGGGTGACCTGAATATGGATTGAAATGAATCTCCCTCAAGATAAGGTTCTGGATCTCACTGTTGTCTGGAACATATATCTTGACCCTAAATCTAATAAAACAATCCACTGTGAGATGATAGTCCACATCCTGATCCCCTATACCTTGTTGTAACCTCTGCCTAATCTCCTTGTAATTTTCATCATGTTGTCCTTCCTACATGATTCGATCCTATAAATTTGTCCTATTAAGAACTCATAGCTGCTACATTATTTACTTGCACTCTTATTCTAAGCGTATCTGCAACCTAATCTTGAAGTAAAATTCACTGATCATCACTCTTATTCATTCACATTCGGTTGATCAAATAAGCACCTCAATCCACTGTGGTTTTTCATCAATACAAACCTCCTGCCAAGAAGATAGTGTCTCCACATCTTCAATGCATGAATGATTGTTACCAACTCAAGATCATGTATAAAATAATTATTCTCATGCTCATTCAGTTTCCTTGATTCATAAAATATCACCTGTCCTTCCTACATAAGGACCCCACCAAGCCATCTCTTGGAAGAATATGTACACACCAAAAACTCTTTATCCGGATCTGCAATATTGAGAACTGGAGCATTTTTCAAAAACTACTTCAGCCCCTCATAACTTGCTTCACATTCCTCTATCCATTAAAATATTTTACCTTTACACTGCAAGGATTTAATAGGATAGGAAATATGTAAGAAGTTCTTGATGAACGTCATATAGTAATCTTCAAACCCCATAAATGACCTTACCTTATCCACATTCCTAGGAGCTTCCCACTCAATGATAATCTGTATCTTTTCCGGATCTATTGCAATACCTTACTTATAAACCACATGCCCAAAATAATGTACATTTGTCTAAAAGAAACTACATTTTCTAATCTTGGCATACAACTGATGATCTCTTAGAAACCTCAATATTTTTGCTAAATGTTCAACATGTTGTTCTTCATTCTTATAATATATCAATATATCATCAATGAAAACAATAAAAAAAAATTCCAGATAAGGATGCATCACACTATTCATCAAGCATATAAAAGTAGTTGGAGCAACTAAAATAAAATCATAATTCCCATACTTAGTCTGAAAATCAGTCTTGTAAATGCCCTCTTCTTTGATGCATACCTAATGGTATCTTGATCTCAAATAAATCTTTGATAACATTGTTTCTCCCTTCAGCTGATCAAACAAGTCTGATCCTTGGAAATTGATACCTATGTTTGATGGTTACCTTGTTCAATTAACTATAATTAATGCATATCATGAGAGTACCATCCTTCTTCTTCACCAAAAACACTAGTGACTGGTGCCTTCCACAGAGAGACACTTGGCCTAACGTATTCTTTGTCAAGCATTTTTTTCAACTGCAACTTCAATTGCACTAACTCTAGAGTGCTCATCTTGTATGGTGCCTTCAATGTTGGTGATGCCCCTAATACCAACTCATATAGAAAATTCTACTTCCTTGTGAGGCAGAAATTCTAAATCTTTGCAGGGAATACATCCTAAAACTGTTGTAAAGTTGGGTACCTGTTCAAGACCTTTCATTCTCAACATCCTTACCTTTATCACTGGAGATATGCACTACAAATAAAACACACCCTTTCCTACAAATGTGCTTTAATTGCATAGGTGTAACCATTCTGATTGATGTAGCCTTCTTCTTACCATGAAATATTCTTTTTTCTCTATTTTCATCCAAACACTCAATAGATTTCTCATAACAATCCACCTTAGACATGTGAAAACACAACCAATCCATACCCATATGCATACTGTATCCCAATGGAAGTACATTGAAATGAACTGATGTAGGCATACTATTCAACTCAAATGCACAAGATCTTACCCAATGATGAAATTTTTTATTTGTACTTATAGCCAACTGCACTAACCAAGACTCTGCATGCATTTCTTTATTAAAACCACACTTATCCACCAAGTCAGGGTTAACATAACTATAATTAGATCCAGGTTTATTAGCAAATCATACTGTCCATCTAGATAATATATTCTTGGCAATCATCCTTCCTATTATACAGTGATACATAGATACGAGGAATGCTCTGTCCAACATCCCAAACAACCTACGCCTCTTATGCATTGTATATATGAGGTCTGCCACCTTGATTTTGTGGAAAATACTTCTTGAGATTAACATTACCACATGTCCAACACTACAACTTTTTCCTCACATCACCTCTCTTCTGTTTTTCTCTAGGATGAGGTCCATTAAAATTCTTGTAAAGTGCAACATTCTCTTTCTCACCTGCATCCTGGGGTCTTGTCCTTTTCGACTGCCATTTACCTTTAGCCTTGTCATTCCCTTTCCAAACTTATTGATACTTTGTCTTGTGCTTTGATTACTCATAACAGTGCTTCAAAATACCAATTACTTCTTCAAGTGATCAAGGAAAATCATACTCAATTCGATCTCTAAATGCTAATGGTAATCCACTGAAAAATATCTAAAATTTGGCCTTCTCATCCTTAAGATATGATACATACCTCAATAATTCCAAGAATTTAGTCATGTACTCCTCATCTATCATCGATCCCATATTTAGCTCATAAAACTCCTTGGACTTACTATCATAGTACATCTCTAACAAGTACTTACCGAAGATTCTCTTGAATTCATGCCAACTTAACTTTGTTGTCATAATGTCTCTAACACACTTCACTTCTTCCCACCATATGTATAATTTCCCTTTGAGGTTGAAGAGAGAATTTCTAGCCTTCACGTTCTCTGTGTAATCACACAACTCAAATAATTTCTTCATCCCAAGTAACCATGTCTCTGCATATTATAACTTCTTCAAATCTACATCAAATGTAGGTGGCTTGGCTTTCTTGAACTCATTTGGAAAATATCCCCTTCCACTCCTCCTGTAAGGATGATAACGATAATGACCATGATACTTGCTAGAAATAGAACTAGAATAGAACCTATGTCTATCACCTCTCCTAGTAGACGTGTCCAAGAACCTTCCACCCCTGATTGTGTCATCTCTATCCTACCCGTGACCAACATGAGACCTTTTACCATATTCCACATTCATCCTTTCCTCCTGTCCATGTTTTATCTTAAGTGATCTATGTCTCTGCAAATATCACAACCTCTAAATGATGACTACATTAACCTCTTCTTGTTTCTCTTGTGCCTGAATGATCTTGTCATTATCTTCCTTGCAACTTATTATTTTTTCCTTCAATACTCTCAAAGTGTTTGTTATATCATGAGAGTACCTATCACCATGTTTCTCATCGGATCTATCATTGGAATCTTGTGAACTATAGTCTAAAATATTTCTAGACGTCTTTGATATTCTTCCTCCATGTATACCATGTTAGCTAAACCAAAATATAAACATAATAAACATACCTTAGTATAGTTCAAGGGGGGAAATCATGTTTGCAAGATCAATAATAATAGCATGATACATGTATAATCATAATCATAAAAATATATCAACATCATTAATGACAAAAACAACCTCATAACATGAACTTATGCATGAAAATAATAACCATAATACTACATGCTTATATCCACATAGAAACCACAGGAGCTACAGGACCCCTGCAGGCTAACCAACCATTCCAGGTGCCAAACCCTTTAGTTAACCTGCTTCTGGCTAAGATAGACCCCCATTCACTCGCATGAAAATATTTCCATGTGACTGAAATGCTCCATTTGCATGCACAACAAGGGCATCCATGTGACTACATACTTTTTCATGTAGTTTTGTGCCAATGACCCTGGATTTTGAGCCACTATTTAAAGGTTAGGAATCAGGCCTCTACCCAAAACTTGATGAAATTATCAGAAATGAAAAATAACAATAAGGAAAGGCCTATAATTCCATTTTATTAATAAGGTATATATTTTCTTCATTTTTCATTATTTTCCTTCATTTTCCTCCTCTCATGTAACCTGTGATAGTTCATCTTCATTTTCTCTTATTTTCCATTATTTTCAAAAATAAAATTTCAATTAATGCCTCTTTCCTTTCCAAAGCCTTTGTCATTTCCTTTTCCAATATCCCCTATCTAGAATAAACCAAATGAATACCCACTAGGATGTTTTCCCAACATTCATCTTAGAATATGTGTCTGATGACCTTGGTATTATTTTTCCTTTATTAAATTTATTACATGTACTTTTAACCCGTGGTTTTCACAAGAAGGAAGAATAGAGAGGATACAACACTTTTGATGGGATTTTGCAAGGTGTTCCTTCTGCAAATTCAACTACTCTTTGTCACCCACTTGAAACTCGACTGTAGTGTGTCTTCCAAATAATCTTGGCATGCTCGCTTGAAGAAACACAAAGATGCCCCAAGGAACATAACATTTCATCCTGAAGGTGGAATTCTGGTACTTTCTTTCCATCCATCAACATATTATATGAGGTGGATAATTCTGGATCATTTTTGTATATTTGTGGCCATATAGAAGTCTCGTGCCCACAAGAGTTGAGAGAAGCGGTCAGTCCCACAATTGGAGGTCTCCTAAGGAAATTTGTAACATTATTGGTGCTTCCGTTATTGTATTTAATGTTCAAATGGAATTGTTGCATGTATATGGACCATTTCTATTCGTGATCGTTCTGCAAATTCCCTTATGTCTTCATTGTTCTGAGATGCAGATCTCGCCATTGGTGGAGTCACCCGATGGTGTATGGATGCAGGTGTGGTGTGGTTGGTACGACCAACCATTTAAAAACCTTTGCTAATATGAGGCTTTTTTGGCTCTTGCTATTGATAATGAACTAAAACAAAGAACCATTCACCCACATCTGTGAGTGGAAGAGACACTCCCCCTCCTCTGGATCTTTGGGCTCACTCTTCTCCACCTTGGTGGTGGCAACAATGGCACTAGAATATGCATCAATAATATATTTCCCCTTTTTTTTCCCCTTGTCAATTTCTGGCTTAGAGTTGAAACATGCATCTGATTCTAAATATTTTAAATCGACCACTAGTGACTGCTTAACGCGACACTCATTTGCATTGTGGGTGGGGCTCTTGTGAAACTCATACCACTTTCCTATGTCCTTATTCATCTTCATGGTGCTATTATTTTCTTATGGCTTTGATTGGTTGTCATGGGTCACTCCACCTTAGCTATGTGCCTTTTTCTATAGGCTGGAGGTGTATTTTCCCTACTTCAAATTCAAAGATCCAAAGTCTCACTTCTTCTGTTTAAATTTCTGCTAGATCTTGACAACGTATCGATATGCTACGTCAAAAAAGGAGATGTCCAAGAATTCCATTTCTACCTGGATTTATATATTCTCATTTAGAGAAGTTATGCATATATGTAATATATGTGATGCAAGAGATGCACATATATAAAATTTGTGTGACTTCCGTATATGCACATATTTTGTATATGCGCATATCTTTCATATACGCACAACTTATGTATATGCACATATCTTTTTATGTGAAACTTTCATATATGTGAAACTTTCGTATATGAAAAAATTTCATATATATGCATATATTCCATATATGTGCAACATTTGTATATGCAAATATATTCCATATATGCGCAATTTTCAAATATGTGCAACTTTCATATATGCACAACTTTTGTGTACACACATATCTTATGTATATGCACATATATTTTGTATATGAACAACTTTTTTATATGTACATATCTTAGATATATGCATATATACACAAATTCCATATATTTTCATATATTATGTATGTGCATGACTTCTATATATACACATATACGAAATCTGCGCACATACGAAAGATTTGAACATATATGGAAGTTGTGTATATACGAAAGATATGCGATACAGAAGATGCACATATATAGAAGTTGTTTGTATTTGATATATGCACATATTTCGTATATGCGCATATATGAAAGTTGTGCATATATAGTAGATGCACATACACAGAAGATGCACATACATGGAATTTGCGCATATACAGAAAATGTGTGCATATCAGGAAGCTTTGCAGATATGGAGGTTATCATATATGAATATTATGGAAGTTTCACATTACTTCAGTATATGTGCATATACGAAAGTTGCACATATATGGAAGATATGCACATATACAGAAGTTGTACATATATAGAATATATGTGCATATATAGAAGTTTTACATATCTAGAAGGTATACATATATTCAAAAATTATGCATATACAGAAGACATGTGCATATACGAAGGTTTTGCAGAACTTCAACCTCTATATATGTGCATATATGGGAAGATATTCATATACAGAAGTTGTGTACAAATTCAACCTTCCTATATACATAGCCTCCGTATATGTGTAAATTCCATATATGTGCATATATTTCATATATACACAACTTTCGTATATCTTTTTTATATGATCAACTTATGTATATGAACATATAAAAAATTTATGGATATAAGAAATGTATATGCATAATTGGAAGTTGTGCATATATGAAAGATATGTGATACATAAAATGTGCACATATATAAGCTGTGCGACTTTCATATATGCACGACTTCTGTATATGCACAATTTTCGTATATGCATAACTTTTGTAAATTCACATATCTTCCATATATACGCAACTCTTGTATATGCATATTACAGAGGTTGCACAATGCTTTTATAAATGAACAACTTCTGTATATGTGAATATATGGAAGTTATGCATATATATAGGATATGTGCATAGCCAGAAACTATGCATAACTTCAACCTTTGTATAAGTGTAACTTAAATATATATGCATCTTATGTGTATGTGCATATCTTCTGTATATGCACAAATAGATATGCACATATATAGAAATTGCATATATACGAAGGCTGCACACATACAGTGGTTGAAGTTGTGCACAAATTATTTATATTTGCATCCTACATATATGTGAAACTTATGTTTATATGCATCTATTGTATATGTGTAACTTCCATATATGTGTATATACAAAAGCTACACATATGTTTTTAGTCACAGTTCAACCGTCTTTCAAAAATTTGAACCCTGATGACAAAATCACTCTAAACTGACAAGGAATTATCGCTTGAAATTTTCAATAATGATCCTCGTTATTCAATGTCGAGCATTATGTTTGTTTTATGTTGTATAAACACCCTCACCTCCCACAGTTTCAAATAAAAATATATGCGCCTTGATTCCTCTAATTCAACCACTCTCCTATATTCACTACATTGCTCAAATCTTCATTGTACTCGTAAGGCTTCGACCATGGGTTTTAAATTTTCTTTGGTCCTCCTGATATTCCTCCAAATCTCGAAAACCTAACCGGCAACAATATTGGAGGGTTTTAGTTCTCGAACTCGCATTCAAAATGAACAAACTTAACATAGAAGGTATGCATGCAATGCTAGTTAGGCTAACATAGAGACACTCACCCCTTCATGCAAGGCATGATCACATGTTCAAATAGAGGTATTAAGCACAAGGGATAACTAGACTAAAACTCAAATTATATTATAATTAATAAAGATTTATTTATAGAGGATTTGCAAGACTGGCTTTCTTCTAGCTCTCATGCCCCTTTCTTGGGTTGCCTCTTTTTGTCTAGGCTCCTTGAGATCTTCTCCTTAGTTTTTTTTCTCTAATACCCCAAGGCTTAATTGGTCTATAATTGTACATACATGTATATGTCCTAATGGTTATAAAATATCCTAACGGAATAAGCCAAATGGAGCATGTTTCCCAACAACCTAAAACTTCCTAACACCATAGCTTGATACACTATTTTTTACAAAGGATCCCTTGGCCGTAACACCAACTCAAAAAAAAATACTAACAAACCAAATTATTCTAGAATTTGAACACGTGTAATTACATTAAAACCCCACTATTTATAATTTATAAAAATTATGTTAGAGGGGAATTTATTTCCCTTTTGGAAACTTCATGACCCCCTTTGGGTCTAGGAAAAATTAATTGCTTAGGGTTGATGCTCCTACATCAAACTCCCATGGTTAAAAATTTCCATGTCCTCTTGATCATGTTCCCATTCTCCAAGATCCCAAAAATTGTGTTGTTGTTGGTCGTTAGCTTGATTTATTGGTTGTCCTATAGTTCTCATTGTCCTTCCAGGATCCCAATTTTTAGTTTGTTGTTTCCTTACCCTTGCTTTGTTGATGTAGTCTCTTGCAATACACCATATGCCATAGAATATTTCTTCCTCTTCTCCATTGTGTCATGCCCCCATTTTTATTTTCCTCTATTGTACATCTAGGATGGGTTTCTAGGGTATGTAATGGCCAAGCCACAGGATTAGGATTACATCATCAGGGGTCTTGAGGGAGTTTTGAGGAGTTTTTATAGAATCCGATGGCATTCTATTTGCATATTTTGTCATCTTAACAACTTTCCTTTCATTTCGTGGAATTTCGACAACTTTCAAAAAATAGCATTATTATGGGGCCTAACTTAATTAATTATGTTCAAGGTGGTATTCTAGGAATATTTTTTGATGGAACACCTTAGTGTATTAGCTCATTGGAACAAGAGCGAGAATATCGATAGGATGGGATGTCGAGAAGTGACTCCCAATGGCCAGGGAAAGTATGATGGGCAAATTACCATTTTCGTTAATTAAAAATTACTTTAATTAGTCATTTAATTAATGAAAAATAATTGATTGGAGGAAAAAACCCGAAATTAACTTAAGTGAAATAAAATTAAAAAAATCACTTCAGATAAATTCAATAGAAGAGGTTCTAGAATAATAATAAAATAATAAAATAAGATGCTTCTAGAGGCTTGGAGATCTATCCATTATATCTATAAAAGAGGAGGAGGAGGTCATTTGGAGACATCTTGGATTTGTGTATTATCTTTGTGGTGAGGTTTTGAGAACTTATTTCTCTACTTCAACAGTAGCCCCAGGACAGAAACCCTCAGGTGGATTCTTTTTCTAAGAGAGGAATAAAATTTTAGTTTCTTTAACATCCCTGCTTCCTCTCTCTCCTTCTCATCTCCCTTTGGCAACACTTGATGCCCTTGGCCTGAGCTCTATGCTCCATTAGCAGTCATCACATCATGAAATTGATCAAAATAATATCCAAATGGTTTTAGCGTCTCAGTCTCCTCCCGTTTCTTGGCTACATTCTTTATGCAATCTTCTTATATCTTGGGAATATCCAACTAGTCCTTTGTAAACTACAATTTTGTTCCATATTTTAATAGCATAATATATGTGTGTTGTCCTCTTTCCTTTATAAGCGTTCTCTCTTCATATTTTTTCTTCCTTCATGTTGCCTCTAAATGAGTTTTCTAGTTCTCGCTACCTACAACTTTGTATAGTCTCCTCACTCTATCGTATTTCTGATATTTCATAGTTTCCTCCAAATTTTTCCCTTATCATGCTCTTCATCATATTTATATTCGAGAAGATACTGAATTTCCTGCCAAGGCACACTCCGGATTTCATATGCTAACCCTCTTTTCTTTCATAGTTGATTCTTTAAAGACAACATTGACAACTTGTACAATCTTCTCCACATGTATAAATTCGGGACTCCAAAGCACACATGGATGCTTCTTCCAGTGCCTCTTAGAAGATAAAATTACATCTTTAAAATTTGGGTTTTAACCTTGCCCTCTTATGTCTTTCAAGGAAATTTTAAACCATAAATCCATTTATGCTTTCAAAAATGCATTTTTTTATTGATATGAATTTATTTATGCATTTGAAAGTGTTATATATATATATATACGGATATTTCACGAATAAAGGGACCAAATTTTACAAATTTTTTTAGAACTCTGAAAGAGAGAGAGAGAGAGAGAGAGAGAGAGAGAGAGAGAGAGAGAGAGAGAGATTTGATGTTTGCTAAATCCCTGCAATTAATCCCTTATTAATATCTTTCATCACCACTACCACGTGGTTTAGGTGTTTGTTTAATTTCATTTAATATATATATATATAATCTTCAATATTAATTATTAAAAAAAAAAACAAAATATTATAATTTTGAATATTAACCTATCCTAATACAGGTAGAAAAAATATTGATTTTAATACATGTATTAAATTGTAATTATTTATAGAAAGTAATTTTAAATAAGCTAATTGTAAAAATGATAATTTTGGTATGTAATTTTATATCGGTACAATTTATTCAGTAGATATTTAATTTAAAATAAATTTAATTTGATTAATTTAATAATATTTATATAAATAATATTAATTATTTTAAAAAATTGTATTAAAAATATTATTATTTATTTCAAAAATATTTTAATGTTATATGAAGATTAAATATTATTAATAATATGAAATAAATATACTACAAGATGCTTGATATCCATCTCTCAATGTTTGGGTGATCGGGCTAAAACCCTAGAAGTCTAGATGGGTTGAATCCAGGTTAGCAGCCGCCATGGGGCTGCTGCAGGGAGCAGACAAATGTCATCTGTGGGGTCAGAAAAGTAAGGTACACGGTAGTAGGATAGCGGTATGGGTGGTGAGTCGAAAATGACTACGGTTGGTGTGCTGGCGTGTTGACGGAGGTTTTGGAGGCCGTTCGCAGATCGGGGAGTTTTACTTCCTAGTAAAATATTTTTTCGGCGTAATGCAGGGTCTGGTTAATCCATTACTGCATTTTTTTCCTGTTAAGGTTTTCTCCTGAAGGTGGCAGGTGGTGTCAGTTAGGAAGGTTGTGGTCCTTGACACTTTTTTTCCTATTTTCTTTAAGGTTTGTAGGGATGGGAAGAGGGTTGAACCTGTTGAGATTGAGCCCGAGCTTGAGGATATCCTTACAATGTGTGGTATGGAGATTTCTGAGATGAATTTGAAGGGTTTTACTGGGGCTGAGGTAGGCCTTATTGGCAATTCTAGAGGCTTGGGAATGGGCGGCAAGAAGGGCAGCACTCCAATGCGACCCATGAGCCCGTTGATGGTTATGGTAGTAGGGGCTAACATAATACAAGAGAAAACCCTCCCGGGTACCGAAGTTATCGAGTCAAAAGATGTAGAACGAAGTTCGTTTTGGGCTGAAGGGGTATTTTTAGAAGAAAATAATCAATTTATGCCTTCAAGTTGTGGGATGCGAAAGAAGGTGGAAGCAAAAAAGGTGACTAAGAGGGTGGTTTACGGTCTATTCGTCAGAGGTGGAGCGAAGCCGAGTCTGTTGGGGGTACCAGGGTTTGCAGCTAAGGAACAGAGATCAAAGGCGCTTCTAGTTGCAGAAAAAGAGCAAAGGCGGTCTACGGGTCAATTAACAGCCATTGGAGGATTAAGGCCAGAGGAGCAGAGAAGGGAATTGAGACATCCCCCATTAGGGTTTCATGACATAGGGCTTACGACTCAAGATGGAGATCTCATCAAAAAGGAGGCAGGGAGGTCTGGGCTGTCGAGCAGAGGAAGGGGAGAAGCTCAAAGTGGGAAGGCCTCTGGGAAACTAAAGGAAAAAAGTGTGGTTTCGAAAGAGGGAGGGTCTAAATCGAACCAGAATCTGGTAATCACTAATAGCATTTCTAACAGCGAGCCAGAGCTCTCAGACCCATCGCGAAAGAAGGACAGAGCAGTGAGGAGGATAGATCTGGTGCCGAATTTAGTTATGGGCATCGATATTAATATTGATGAGGCTATGGATACTATAGAGCGCACGTTAGTAGGGAAGGTGAAAGGAAGGAAGGTCACGACCCATTTTTTGAAAGATTAGGCAGAGAAATCCCGGCAAGCCAGTCCAGATCAAAGTTTTGATGTTCATGTCTTAGAAAACGGATGGTTTATGGCTTGATTCAAAAGTAAGGAAATGGAAACTTGGGTTGTGGAGCAGAATTGGGGTTTCGACTAGGCGCAAATTATGTTCAAACAATGGCACCCTCTATTTGATGCTCAGAATAAGAAGTTAGATGAACTCCCTATTTGGGTCAAGCTGCCTAGACTCCCTGAGCCTCTATGAACCTTAAATTTTTTCAGGGACATAGGGAATGTGATGGTCCAATTCTTGGAGGCAGACATGTCTCTCCTCCAAACTTGTGATTTAGGGACTCCAAGGATTCTGGTTCGTTTAAAACCCGGATCAGGACTGTCAGAGGCCATTCAACTACACTACTGGAATTTTTCCTATATCCAAACACTGGACTATGATAAGATCCCATTCAAGTGTCACCGCTGTCATCAGTATGGTCACTTGGCCAAAAAGTGTTTGCTGGGGACCCGGAGAAATAAGAAACCCCTCAAATGGAAGACTAAAGGCTCAGAAGGAAGGAAAGTAGGGGCTGAAATCGGAGATTTGGGTCTGAGCTCGAAGGAGGGATCTTTTCCATCATAGGAGATAGTGGTCGATATGGAGGTAGCAGAGGGGGGTGCTGATGTGATAAGAGATGAAGGGGTGGGAAAAAATATGGACGTGGATGCCTCCCGGAGTACGAAGCCCTCGTTGGAAGCCAAAGATGTCGAGGTCCCTCTTCGGGCGGGTACTGCTCTCTCTAACCCCTCCTCGTTTTGTTTTGATCAATCAATAAATATTGTTGTTTCGGAGCCTGGTCCTTCCAAGCCGTGTCATCTACTTGGGCCTTCAGATTTTCCTGCTTTTGTTGAGAATGCATCGGATAGTGTCATAACATCTATTCCTCATCAACCTAATTCGATGGGGCCAATATCCCCTGAGGTTCCTCCTGAATGTTCAACCATTGAATCTCCCTGTCCCTATAACTTAAGACCACCAGGGGGGGAGATAAACAGGACACCCTTCCGGACCTTGTGGGTGGGTTTCGAAATCTTTCGGTCTCTTTGTCGGGGCCTAAAATGAGAGGGCATAAATCGAACCTGTCCAAAACTCAGCTAAAAGCTAAGTTGAATATTGTTGAAGGGAAGAAAAAATCAATTAAGTGGGCACTTAGAGCAGTGAATTCCCTAGGCCAAGTTATCAAATAATTGTGTTATCCTTTAACTACCAAGGTTTATCTAGTAAGCCCAAAAAGCTAGCTCTCCGGGCTCTGTTTTCTGGATATGGACCAGATTTCATCCTCCTTCAAGAAACCTTAGGAGCAGGAGCTAAAGTGGCATGGGTGCTTTAAGGTCTATGCCCGGGGTGGTTTTTACGGGACTGGATTCTAGTGGAATATCTGGGGGGTTGGCGGTTGGATATAAAACCAGCAAAATAAAACTCCTAAACCCTTGGGGGAGATATCATGTGCTGGCTGCTGAAATTTACTCCGTGGAGTTGTGCTCTCCTTTTCTACTTTTGAACATTTATAGGCCTTGTTTGGAGAGGGAAATTTTCTGGAATCAACTTATGAGGGGGTCTTTCATGAAGGATACCAACTTAATTATTGGAGGATACTTAAACTTTTCCTTGGGGCAAGATGAATCATGGGAGTCGAATGTAAGGGTTGACCCCTTGTCTGATTTATTTAAGCTAAATCTTTTAGAGGGGCACTTAGTTGACATCAACCTAGTAAACCTTCGACCCACTTGGCAAAACATAAGGATTGGTGAAGCTAGGGCGGCTAAGCGTCTGGACAGATTCCTCCTAAAGGAGGAGCTGGTGGAGAGGCAACAAGCTTTTATTCAGTGGGTAGGTGAGGGAGAGGACTCTGATCACCACCCTATTCTACTTGAAAGCAAAGGTTTCTTGGAAAAACCTGGGGCTCCCTTCAAATTTATCTTGGGTTGGCTAAAAGAGGACTCATACAGGGAGCTCTTTAAAGTTACTTTGAGGCCATGGGGGGCATCTAAACCCCATTCCAAAGCATACCACTTTTGGGAAAACCTTAAATCTATAAAGAAGGTAACTATTGGTTGGGCCAAGATAATAAGAGAAGAGTAGGAGGAAAGAATGAAGAGGATAGGAGAATAATTGGAAAGACTGGAAAGTCTGGAGATAGAAAGCTATGAATCAAGACATAAGAGGGATGATATCCTAGCTCTAGAAAGGGAACGAAGAAAGATTCTTTTAGAAAAAGAAGAACAATGGAGATTAAAAAGTCGAGAAATTTGGTTAGAGGCAGGGGATGAAAACACAAAGTTCTTTCACAACTATGCGGAAGGTATAAGGAATGAAAACACTATCTGGGTGATTAGGAGGGAGGATGAAAGGGTGGAAAAATCCTTTCCGGAACTGGAAAACATAAGCAAGGAACACTTAAGCAATATTTTTAACGCCCCTCTGGAAGTGACCATAGCTGAGGTAGTAAGGGTGGCCCAACTCTTTCCAAGCTATGTGGATGCAGGGGATAATCAGGTTTTGACTAGGCAAGTTACCAAGGAAGAAGTTGAAGGGATACTCAAGACCATGCAGAAGGACAAAAGCCCAGGTCTGGATGGATGGACCATTGAGTTTTTCCTTCACTTTTTTGAAGATCTGGGGAGTGAACTCATGGCTGTGGTGGAGGAATCTCGATGCGATGGAGCCATGTTAGAACCTCTGAACTCTACATTTATTGCTCTTATCCCGAAGGAAGATGAGGTAGACTCCTTTGATGATTTCAGGCCAATGTCCTTTTGTAACAGTGTGTACAAGATTATCTCGAAAGTGATTGTTGTCCGCCTAATGCTGGTCCTCTCTAAGAATGTTTCAAAGGAGAAATTCAATTTTTTAGAAGGGAGTCAGATTCATGAAGCCATTGGGGTGGCCCAGGAGACCCTTCATAGCATTAAAAAAGACAAAAGGAAAGGTATGATCATTAAGATCGACCTAGCTAAAGCCTACGATAAGATCAGCTTGATGTATCTTAGATTACTATTAACTCATCTTGGTTTTGACATTTGTTTCATCAATTGGGTAAATAGGTGTATTACCAACGTTAGTTTTTATGTACTCATTAATGGGGTTGCATCTCCTTTCTTTAAGAGTCAAAGGGGTCTAAGACAGTGATGCCTGTTATCTCCTCTTCTTTTCCTCTTAGCAGCTGAAGGTTTAAGTCAGTTGATTATGGATGCAAAAAGGAGGGGAGTTTTCAACGGAATAGAGGTAGCCATCAATCTTCAGATTACACACCTCCTGTTCGTTGATGATATTATTGTTTTCAGCAGTGGTGGTAGAAGCGAGACCTGGATTCTCAAGCAGATTATTGATCTTTTTCTGAAAGCAACTAGGATGAGTATCAACTACACAAAATCTATTATTATTATTATTGAAGGCATCTCGGGAGAAGAAGCCAGGAATATTTTTGAGGAGCTTCCTTTTGAGGTCAAAAATCTCGAAGGAAACATGAAATACTTGGGGTTTTTCATTAAGCCTAACTCTTACAAAATATTTGATTGGTTCTGGTTGATCACAAAAATTGAAAAGTGCATTTCTCACTCGAGTTTCCGCTGGCTGTCAAGAGCTAGAAGATTGGTTTTGGTCAAATCAGTGTTGATGGCTATTCCAGTGTATTGGGCTATGCTCGCTTGGGTTCCTCAGAATATTTTATCAAGGGTGAAAAAGTTGTGCAACAAATTCTTGTGGGATGGATCAAAGGAGGAAAAGGTCTTGCCATGGGTGGCATGGGATAAAATAGCTAGACCAAAAGATTGGGGAGGGTGGGGAATCAAAGACCTCCCGGCTTTTGCGAACTCTCTAGCGGCCAAAATGGGTTGGAGTATTCTATATAAAGAATCTCTATAGTCGCAGGTTATGAAGAGAGTATATCGATCCTATGGAGATTTCGGTTTGGCTGCGTGCTGTGGGTAAAAAACCATACAAGTATTTTGTGGTGTGGAAGGCGATCCTTGGATCCATTAATATAATAGATGAGGGGCTTGTCTGGCAAGTGGGGAATGGGGAAAAGGTGAGGATCGGGATTGACCCTTGGGTTGGAAGTAAGGATCTGTTCGTACTACCTTTAGAACTGAGGGATATACTAAGGGATAACAAGATCCAGTTCTTGAATCAAATAGCTCAGGAAGAGTTCTCTTCGTGTTGGGCTCAAGGGTGGAAGAATGGGGAGGACCTGAATCTTGACTAGGAATGGCACGAAGCATGGAAAAATTATATTGGGGAGCTAGAACGCACCCATGTTCGGATCAAGGACAGGGAGGATGAATTCAGATGGGCCCCTAGCCCTTCAGGGAAATACACGCCAAAGTGCATATATGCTTACCCGATGGAAAAAACAGGCTGGGATGCACCAGCATGGTGAGTGAAAAATATTTGGGAGCTTAAATGCCCAGCTAAAAGTCGGATATTGTTTTGGTGCATGCTAAATAATAAAGTGCCTACATGGGATAATCTATTGAAATGAAATAACGCTGGGCTTGGGTGTTGTCCTCTATGAAAACACGAATCAGAATCGATCTATCATATCTTCATCGACTGTCACTTCTGCAGGGCGGTGTGGGGGGAGGTGAAGGCCATTGCTGGGAAGCACCAACGGTGGGAAGGAAGATCGGTTGGGGCTGCTTGGGAGTTGTGGTGGAAAGAGAGTATTGGAGAAAATTGGAAGGCTCTGCCCTTGATTATTTCATGGGGCATTTGGTTGGCTAGGAATCGAGCCATTTTTAAGGATCAAGAACCCCATTTTCAATCCATTGCGATAGAAAGTATGGCTATTCTTGCTAATATGCCTAATCCAAAATCGAATCCCCCTGGAAGGTTGGTAGTTCAGGAATTTATCAACGAAGATATGTCGTGGGCATACTTCAATGGGGCCTCTTATAATAAGGACAAGTGTGGGGCAGGTTTTGTGATCCACTTCAGTGCAGACAGACGAAAAGAGGCATTGGCGGGCTTAGGGGTTGGAACAAATAATTATGCGGAAATCAAAGCACTTCATCTGCTTTTGTGTTGCCTTGTTTGGTTGGGCATTCATTCTATCCAGATTTTTGGGGATTCTTTAAATGTTGTCAAATGGTTTAATAAGGACTACATCTGCCAAAGTTATCTATTAATGCCTATCCTTGAAGAAATTTGTTTACTTAAAAATCATTTTACTTATATCTCTGTTTCTCACATTTACAGGGAAAGTAACATTGCAGCAGACCTCCTTTCTAAATATGGCCTACAACAAGTTCTGGGTAGCTGGAAAAAAAGTGATCCTGATGCTGAGGGACCAGTGGAGCTGGTTTGCGCTCCTTATATCGGATTTTGGTGTTGTGGTATGTTCAGAACACAAAGTTTATTATGATCCAATTGTTTCTGAATATTTTGGCTCCATATGTATATTTTTCTTTATGTTGTTTTATTGATACACTACTCTAAACTTTGACAGAATCTATCTATGTTTATCAGGCCGATGTGGGATCTGTTTGAGCTCGTTTCCTCATAAGAGGGAGCTCGGATTCCACTGGGTAGTGGTCTTTCGTCTCAGTCTCTACTTTGGGGTGTTTTCCTCTCCGGAGGAGCCTCGTCTAGTGCGTAGGACTGAGAAAGACTGAATGCTATTTTAGAGCAAGCTTATGGAAGAGAGGTTACTTTCTGCGATTTTTGTGAGATTTTGGCTGTATCTGGATCAGCTGTATGGATTTGTTCTTTGCACTCCTTAGAGAGACAAAAATAGATAGCATGCATTTGCATGTACTTAGTAAACTTTTTATTACTAATAGAAAGTTTCGATTTTTCTTCGAGAAAAAAAAATGAAATAAAAACCTAATATATTTGACTCAAATAATTAATTAAAATTTGAAAAATGAAAACGGTCATAAAATAATAACATAGATACTTAAGTGAGATAGTTTATATGATACATATTGTATGTTAAAAGTAATTAATAATAACATATTATGTTTTTTTCATTAAAAATAAATATACATTTAATTTCTTTGCATATATATCTCTTAAAATTAAATTTAAAACAAAAATATATAAATTTTAATTTAAATATGTAATTATAAATTAAAAAACTAATTATATAAATTTTAATTTGGACATGTAATTATATTATATAATGGAATTGAACAATAGCATGATTGATCTCATGAATATCTATGGAGTTATTACCAACGTCAAACGTTTGTGGTTGGAGTTCCAACTATACACCTACACAGCAACATGATTGATTTCATAAATGATCTATGTAGCTATGTTTATAAAAAATCCCTAATTATCACATCGAAGGTTGGTCAAAATACCCACATCGAAGTTTATTGAAATTCCAACAAGACATATTTGTTTTACTCGGAGGCACGCACATTTATGATAACAAATTTACATAGTTGACATTGGAGTTGAGTATAGTTTTTAATTAATTTTATTTAAAAGGTAGAAACCATTGTTAAAAGTATAAGTTTGAATTTTGTAATATATAATAAAGTGTTTTAAAAAAATAATCTATTTATTTAAAAAAATACAATTTAATAATAATATAATAAAATTACATAAATAATTATATTATAATATATAATTTTTTAAGATTAAAATTACAATGAATGACCTTTTCAAAATCATTAAAACATTTTAATAAAATAAAATAAAATAATATATTTATATATATAGAATCACAATTAAAAAAAAAAAATCCAAAAATTATATCGTTAAATTTATAAATAAGAATTACTATTTATTACCATCTTTTCAAAATTAGAATTATTTAAATGCCACAAAATACACATTACACATAAGTTTGTCTATACGATCATTTAGCGCACATATTTTTTAATAAAGACCTTCAAAATCAAGTTCGGATAAAACACATAGATTGTTAACTACAACCTTCATAATCAAGTTCGAATAAAACACATACATATATGTTAACAAGATCCTTCAAAATCAAGTTCGGATAAAACACATAGATTGTTAACTACAACCTTCAAAATCTAGTTCGGATAAAACACACATATATATATATGTTAACAAGATCATTTGGCAGTTACAACTCTCAAAATCAGTCTATTTCTTTCAAGCATTAAAATGTGCAACAACTACTCCAAATCCATTAAAAAAAAAACAGGAGGACTTCTGGTAGTTCATACAAATCTCAAAATCAATCTATTGGTTTTAAACATGAGAATGTACTGCAAGTTCTTGAAAACCATCAAAAATACAGGGAAAGGGATACTTTCAAAGCCGAAATGAGTAGAGATATGCTTACTATGGCCAACAAATATTGTTCACTTGGAATGCACGCAGTAAAGTACGGCACAGAATAAAATCATTAAAAACCTTTTGTTGTGATAAAGTGATTTCCTGCAATATTATTGCTCGCTCCAAATTGCGAATTTCGTCCTCTTTGGTAGAGAGAATGAAACACAACCACTCTGGTTGAGTGCAATGTCCATACAAAATTTCAGCCTCAACATTTCATCCTTATTGTCAAATGTCCTCAGTGGATACCATTTTTCGATTTATTCTTCATCTATACATAGTTTCCATAGAGAAAGAAATCTCGTATAAAATAACACTGTCTTTCACAAATGA
This sequence comes from Pinus albicaulis, assembly GCA_034641835.2. Classification (NCBI taxonomy): domain Eukaryota; kingdom Viridiplantae; phylum Streptophyta; class Pinopsida; order Pinales; family Pinaceae; genus Pinus; species Pinus albicaulis. Next base: position 670,144,232 of record CM076574.1, on the reverse strand, counting down.
TAAGAAGTATTTTAGATTGCAAGTATTGGGCTCCTATATTCTGTGGCCCCTTGATTATGTTCCACTATTTATGCTCTCCGTCGAAAGAAACAATTCTCACACACTCACCATTGTTTACTTCATTTAATCAATAAAATTTCCCATTTGAATATATCCCCTCCCCCTGAGGCCAAACTGAATTTATCAAAGATATCATAAGTTTAGTCCATTTATTAACCTTGGAATTGTAAATATCAATCATCATATCCTCATGTGTTGCAGAGTTCCTTCTAGTTGTGAAATTCAATCATATTCCTTCCACTCCTAGAATAATTTTATTGCTCATCCAAACCCCGATTTCAACTTTCACTCCTGCAGTAATTGGATTTCTCATCCAATCCCCCATATCCACTAATGCAGAATCCATTCCCATAATAAGGGTAGAGCATATAGTGCATGTATCGAAAGCTAGACTGACGAAATCCCACCTTGTATGTTCCACACGTTCTGAAAGTTCTATCCAGGTTTGTGTTGGAAAGGTAGAGAGGAGACACAAAAAATAACACAAATACTTCACACACAATAACACAAGTCGACGCTCTTCTCTATTTATGAAACAAACTTGATTGAGATAACTTACAATGAACCCGATGAAGGGTATAAACCTTTTCGACTAGCGACTCACCTAATGTAACTTGACATGAAACTACTCACTAAAATCATCTATCACTTAAACTTGACTTGACTTAATGCTCAGTTGACTGACTCTCTAAATATAGCAAACTCTTCATGTGGGAGAAATTAGCTTATTTATCACCCCCCCATAATTACGATTGTATGAATTAACATAACTCAAATATGAATTAACTATGCATGCTAGGCTTACACTAGAAATTTAATCAATTGCCACTCAAACATGCATGTTGGTCTATGTCTCAGTTAGGCTTACAATGACTCAAAAATTTTACAACTTTGCACTTTATTTTTCTCTGCTTCCAAATTCTATATCCTCGAATTTGTTTCATTCTCGTTGTGAGCTCTTCGTTGTAGGCCCCATATGTTTTTACTTGTTGTTGTTGCTGCAATTTTCTTTGACTTTTCTTAAATTTGTGCTTAAAAACAATATGATCTTGTCTTCTACATCTTCCTCTTAAAATATTCGTTCAACCATGGATTGTTGCCACAACATTGCATCTTCAAACTTTCTTCTTTTCTCTGCTTCTTGCACTTCATATTCCTCACTTTATTTCTGCCATATTTCTTGATAGCATAATATTGTCTCTTCTTGAATCCATTGCACAAAAATCCATTTTTCCTCGTTTTCATAAACTGTTAGGTGTGGAGCCGGATTATCTTGTTTATTTTGTATCACAGCATTGGACCCCTGTACCTTGCCACCCGAAATTAAACGTTGCCTGGGGGGTCTAGGGGGGGCGGATGTGACTTTATGGAGCCCCCTCCTGGCGGAGGGGTTTGTGGGGAAACGCCCCCGAAGCTAAAAACAGATGTAAATTTGCCTTGTAAAAGTATATTAATTTCTAGTCAATCTGGGTCGTTCATTGTTGGATGATCTGATGGTAGAAGTTATCTTTAGTTTAGGGTTTTTTTTGCCCTCGAAGGAAACCCCTCGCTTTGTATGAGGGTATTGTATTGTGGTTGTGTATTGTATGTGTATTCTCAGAGCGAGAAATACATAGGGAGACTGTGAGAGAGAATAGAGGATATTACAGCGGATCTGATGTAGGTTGTGTCTCTTCATTTTGCTAGATAATAGAAAGGAAGGGCTGGCTATTCAGGGTGGACGTAGCCCAAACTGGGTGAACCACGTATATCTGTGTCTCTCTGGTTTTATGTGTTTTGTGTGCTTATGTTTTTCACATATTTTATGTGTTTCAATGCTCTATAATATTTAATTTTATAACAACTGGTATCAGAGCTGAAGGTCTATTTGACTGATAAACTCGCAGGAAAGAAGGGTTCCTGGTTCGAGTGGGAGAAATGGCAGAAGATGGTATGTTTAGGGTCAAGAAGTTTAACAGCAAAAAATTCTCACTGTGGAAGATGCAAATGGAAGACTATCTGTATCAAAAATATCTGTACCTACCATTGAGCGGAAAAACAAAGAAGCCGACGGCTATGACAGACGCAGAATGGGAGATTCTTGATAGAAAGGCACTCGGAACAATTTGGTTGTGCCTTGCAGTGTCGGTAGCCTTCAATATTTCGAAGGAAACAACAAAAAAGGGTTTGATTAAGGCATTGGTGAAATTATATGAAAAAACCTCGACCTCAAACAAGTCATTTCTTATGAAATGTTTATTTAATATGAAGATGTCAGAAGGTGGATCTGTTGTAGACCATTTAAATGATTTTAATATAGTTACCAGTCAGTTAAGTTCTGTAGGGGTAAAATTTTATGATGAAGTTAGGGCTCTTTTATTTCTGTGCTCATTTCCAGAAAGCTGGAATGGTTTAGTTATGGCCATTAGCAACTCTGTCTCTAGATCTAGTACTTTAAAGTTTGATGATGTTGTCGGTGCTATCCTCAGTGAGGAAATGCGACGGAAAAGCTCTGGTGAGACATCGGGTAATGCTTTGAGTTCAGAGTCTAGGGGAAGAAAAATGGAAAGAGGAAAGAGCTCAGGACATCGCAGTAAATCAAGGAAAGGTAGATCCAAGTCCAGATCGGGGATAGTGTGCTGGAAATGCGGAAAGAAAGGACACTTGAAGAAAGACTGTAGATCTCGGAAGGGAAAAGAAGGAGACGCACAACAAGAAAACAATCATGAAGAAAATGTGATAGGTTGTTAGGTCCCTATATTACTAGTATAGTCCCTTATTATTGTTAGTGTAACCCCCTTACTGTTATTATTGTACCCTTGTAACCCCCATATTGTTATTATTGTGCCCTTAAATTATTAATGTTAGGTCGGCTAGGATTACATTATGGCCCCATGGACTCCTATATATAGAAATGAGGTTTTGTAATTTGTATCATCCAAGAATTGTTCATTTATGTAATGTATTGGAGGTTTCCCCCTCGAATTGGCTTATTTTCTAGGCGTTGATATCTCTTTTCTTCTATTTTTGGAGCTAGTTTCACAACATTTGGTATCAGAGCTTTGGATTCTAGGGTTTCGTTGCTCTAAACAGGTCATCATAGAATTTTCGCTATAACTTTTTTTCTAAAAAGGTTCATAATTTGAAAGTTTTAGAGTGCGAAGCCAAAATCCTGAAGAAACTCGTCGCAAAATTTCAGATCTTGGTTCGCAATATTTTCGGAGATATGATCTGTGGAAGGTAATGCTCTTTCAGGCTCCCGAATTTCATCTCAAAGAGGTGATCAAGGGAAAAGATTCATAACTCTCTCTCTGAGCATCGGATTGGAGTGTCGTAAAAATTGGTCACAAGTACATGGACTGTAGTTTCTTTTCTATCAATTTCAAAGCAGAAGGATGAAACAGTGACACGTGGAAAGTCATACAAGTTCGCTCTACTGAACCAGTCCATAATTAGGTCATTGTGGGAGATTGGACATAACTTTGTCTTGGAGAATCCAAATCAGGTCAGACTTGTGGAATTCGAAAGAGAATTTAGAAGGCTACCTCAGTGCCAAATTTCAGATATTGAAGAGCCGCAATCACAGAGATAATCCAATTTCAATATCAAGCTCCTCAAAAGCAAGAAAAATGTGTGTATGTTTTTTTCGAATTGCATAAGTATTCTTTGAAGAATCAATTTGAATTGATTACAAGGGCATATTGTAGAATAGATATCAGTAATTGGTTCTAAAAAAATGCCCCGTAAAAATAATTCAACACCCATTAAGCCTTCAGAAGGCTCTACTATGACTCATGAATATGAAGAATTGCAACATGATGTATCAAAATTACAAGAGCAAGTGCACCAAATTTCGCTCTCGCAAAGAGCAGCAAAAAATGAAATGGAAGTTTTGAAGAAAGGCATGGAAGCAAAGATGGATGGTTTGAAGAATAATATGGATGTTTTGAAGAAAGGAGTGGAATCTAAGATAGATGGCATGGAAGCTAAGATCGATGAAAAGATGGAAAACATGAAGAATGATCTAAAAGAAGACATGGAAGGTTTGACAAAGTTGATACAAAAAATGTTTCCTAATGGTGAAAAGATAGTAGAGGAAACTCATGATGAGAACAAAATAAATTATAATCGTGATTTCATAAACTCTAATGTTGGCGGGAAGAACCACCATATTCCAAAGATGGATATGAGGAAGTTTGATGGCAAGGATCCCATAACATGGATACTACAGATGGAGCAATATTTTGATCTCAATAATGTGCAAAACACACAAAAGGTACACATTGCAACTTTACATCTAGAAAAAAATACATTTGTATGGTATTGATGGCTTTTCTCCCGTAAAAAAATTGTCACTTGGTCAATTTTTACGGAGGAAATGATAGCACATTATGAGGATACAAAGAGCAACACCTTCTTTAGTCAATTGATAAATCTCAAATAAAAGGGTTTAGTGGGGGAGCACATTGAGGACTTCCAAAAATTGAATACAAGGGTAACTGATATTACAGAGGAACACAGGATTGATCTCTTCATAGGTATTTTAAAGGATAAAATCCAACATGAATTTCGCGTTTTGGAACCCGATTCATTGGAGAATGCATCCAAGTTGGCAATAAAAATTGAATGTAAAATTATGGCGACAAGGAAGCCTACCACTCACTTCTATAAAGAGGGAAGTGTTGCCACTCCTAGATTTCAACAACCTACAAGTTTGACACCACAATAATTGGAAGAAAAAAGAGAAAAATGGATTTGCTACAGTTGTGATAGCAAATACACTAAAGGTCATAAGTGTGCTAAGAAGAAATTATTTTACATAGATTGTGAAGAGGAAGAAGAAAATGAAAAAGAAGAGGATATACACCAGGAACCAACCCCTGAAGAGGAAGAAATAGATCCGACCATATCGTGTAATGCATTGGAAGGAATTGAATCTCCTGACTCTCAAGATAGATGGATTTCCTGCTCAAAGAAGAAAAGGTAATAGTGTTGGTTGATTCGGGTAATACCCTTAATTTTATTCATTGTAAGGTAGCCAAGGAATTGAAATATTTCATATGCAATACGGGAATTGTGAGTGATGGTTGCAAATGGAGGAACTATAATTTCTCTGGAAAATGCCATAATATCAAGCTATCCATGGGTGAATATGTATTTAATAGTCCAATGCTTTCCATCCCAATGGGAGGTGTTGATGTCGTACTAGGAGTACAATGGTTACAATCTTTGGGGATGGTAGCTTTTAATTTTCAAGAAATTTTCTTGAAATTATTTTCGGAAGGAAAGGAAGTCGAATTACGGGGTATTATATGGAAGCCAGGAAATATAATAATCTCTAATGTCATGACAAAGCTTCTGAAGAAAGAACAACGAGACATAATTGCACAATTATGTTCACCAGAAGTTCCAACATCAAATCATCTATTTCTCCAAATATCCAAAGAGTCTTGGACAATCATTCCATTGTGTTTGATACTCCCAAAGGACTCCCACCTATTCGTGATCATGATCATGCTATTCATTTGATTCCAGGAAGTGTTCCTCCAAACATCTGACCTTACAGATATCCTTATGTCCAAAAGAGTGAAATTGAACGTATGATTGAAAAAATGTTAGAGGCTAGTATAATTCAACCTAGTCAAAGTTCTTTCTCTGCTCCTGTAGTATTGGTACACAAGAAGGATGGATCATGGCGCATGTGTCCCGATTATAGGGAGCTCAATAAGCTCACCATTAAAGATAAATTTCCCATTCCTGTGATTGATGAATTATTTGATGAATTACATGGAGCAATTTATTTTACCAAGTTGGATCTTCGTTCAGGATATCATCAAATTAGAATGAAGACTGAAGATATTCCAAAAACAGCATTTCGAACTCATGAGGGTCATTATGAATTTTTTGGTCATGCCTTTTGGCCTTACCAATGCACCTTCTACATTTCAAGGGTTGATGAATTCCATTTTCAAACCCTTCCTTAGAAAATTTGTGCTAGTATTTTTCGATGATATACTAATCTACAACAGGTCTTGGAAGGATCATGTTGAACATGTTGACAGGGTGCTCAAACTATTGCAGGAGAAACAATTATATGCAAAAACATCCAAATGTTTCTTTGAGTACAAGAGGTGGAATATCTGGGTCATATTGTATCTCACGAGGGTGTTAAAGTAGACCCTAACAAAATTAAAGCCATTAAGGAATGGAAAGTCCCCACAACCGTAAAGCAGTTGCGAGGATTTCTCGGGTTAACAGGGTATTATCGCAAGTTTGTTAAGAATTATGGGAGAATAGCAGCACCTCTAACAACATTATTGAAGAAAGATGCATTTTCATGGACTCCTCAAGCAACTAAGGCCTTTGAACGTCTTAAAGAGGCAATGTGCCTAGCACCGGTCTTAGCTACACCAGACTTCACAAAAACCTTTATTGTGGAATGTGATGCCTCAGGAAATGGAATTGGTGCAGTTTTAATGCAGGAAGGAAGACCCATTGCTTTTGAAAGTCATTCAATCAAAGGAAAGTATTTACAGAAACCTATTTATGAGAAGGAAATGTTAGCAATACTGCATGCACTAAAGAAATGGCGAACTTACCTAATGGGAAGACACTTCAAGGAAAAAACTGATCATGATAGTCTTAAACACTTTTTGGAACAAAGACTATCTTCAGAAGAGCAGCAAAAATGGGTCACAAAGATGTTGGGTTATGACTTTGAAATAATATAAAAAAAAGGGAAGCTAAATGTTGTTGGAGATGCACTCTCAAGAAAGAATGAAGAGGTGGAAGCATTGCTTTGTGCCATTTCTATTATCCAACCAGATTGGATAACTGAAGCAAGAGATGAATGGAAGAAGGACAAAGATGTATGGATACTCATTCAAAAGTTGCAGCAAGATCCTAGTACATCTGATACATTTAGTTGGAAAAAATGATTCCTTATGGTACAAAGATCGCTTATATCTTTGTAAGAATTCCCAACTAAAACAAAAGATTCTTCTGGAATTGCACACTTCTCCTTTAGGAGGACACTCAGGATTTTTAAAAACTTACCACAAGGTGAAGAAAGATTTTTTTTGGGATGGCCTTAAATCTGATATTCAAAATTTTGTGGCGGAATGTTTGGTTTGCCAGCAGAATAAAGTGGAGACAATTAAGACCCCGGGACTTCTACAACCTTTATCCATTCCAAATCAACGTTGGGAGGAGATTTCAATGGATTTTATCACAGGTTTACCTAAGTCCGAAGGAAAGAGTGTCATCATGGTGGTAGTTGATAGACTTACCAAGTATGCACACTTTTGTGCATTATCTCATCCATTTAAAGCAAGTACATTTGCTACTACATTTATGGACACAATTCAAAAGCTACATGGATACCCAAGGGTTAGTGTGAGCGACAGAGATCCCATTTTTACTGGAAATTTTTGGACAGAGTTATTTTCTTGTTTGGGTACTCAATTAGCTCATAGCTCATCTTATCATCCTCAATCCGATGGTGAAACTGACATAGTAAATAAATGTTTCGAAGGATTTCTTCGTTGTTTTGTATCTGATAAAAAAAACACAATGGGTCAAGTGGTTACCTCTCACTGAATGGTGGTATAACACTTCCTTCCATACTGCAGCCAAAATGACCCCATTTATGGCACTTTATGGATATTAGCCACCATCCATCACATCAACTTTAAGAGAAAATTCGAAGGTTCAAGCAGTGGAAGATCACATCGAGCATCAACAAGAAGTTCTCCAACTCTTAAAGGACAACCTGAATTTGGCACAAAATTGAATGAAACAATAGGCAGATCAACATCGCAGTGAGAGAAGTTTTGATGTAGGAGATTGGATATTTTTACGGCTACAACCATACAAACGAATGTCCCTCAAGCAAGCTAAGAAGGATAATAAATTATCGCCAAAGTACTATGGTCCTTACAAGGTGTTGCAAAATATTGGTACTGTGGCATACAAATTGGAGCTTCTTGCTTCTTCACGAGTGCATCCAATTTTCCATGTTTCATGCTTAAAGAAGGTTATAGATGAAAATCTTCCAGTTCAAACAATATTGCTAGAACTTGATGAGGAAGGAAAAATCATATTGGAACCTGAAGCGGTCATGGAAACCAGAACTCGACAACTATGGAATAAATCAATTTCAGAGTATCTCATCAAGTGGAAGAACTTACCCATTGAAGATTCTACATGGGAGGATGAGAATTTTATACAGAAGCACCCAGAGCTACTCAAGCGTTGAGGAAATATTTTTTTTGAAGGAGAGGGGCATGTTAGGTCCCTATATTACTATTATAGTCCCTTATTATTGTTAGTGTAACCCCCTTATTGTTATTACTGTACCCTTGTAACCCCCATATTGTTATTATTGTGCCCTTAAATTATTAATGTTAGGTCGGCTAGGATTACATTGTGGCCCCATGGACTCCTATATATAGAAAGGAGGTTTTGTAATTTGTATCATCCAAGAATTTTTCATTTATGTAATGTATTGAAGGTTTCCCCCTCGAAGTGGCTTATTTATAAGGAGTTGATATCTCTTTTCTTCTATTTTTGGAGTTGGTTTCACAACACAGGTGATGTGTTACAAGATGCCTTGATTCTTTATTTTGAAAATGTAACTGATTCCTAGGTATTAGATTCAGGGGCTTCATTCCATTCCACACCTGATAAGAAATATTTTCATGACTATGTTCAAGGAGATTTTGGACAAGTCCGTTTGGGTGATGATAAATCCTGTAAAATTTTTGGAATGGGTAAGGTTCTTGTAAAACAACAGAATGGAAACCAATGGCTATTAAAGGAGGTAAGGCATGTTCCAGATCTGAAGAAAAATCTAATTTCAACAGGGCAGTTAGGTGGTGATGGTTGTGTGACAACTTTCACAGATAAAACCTGGAAGGTCACCAAAGGAGCCCTGGTAATAACAAAAGGCGAAAAGGTTAGTACATTGTATTTATGCAATGGTATTTCTAACTATGTTAATGCTTTAACTTCCAAAGGAGAAGATGCAGCATTATGGCATCGTAGGCTCGGACACATGAGTGAGAAGGCGATGAAGATTCTTCACTCAAGAAATTTGTTGTCGGGTTTGAAGAATGTTGATTTGGATTTCTTTGAGAATTTCATTTATGGAAAACAGAAGAGAGTCAGATTTCTCAGAGTTGGGAAAGAAAAGAAGAGAGAAAAATTATAGCTTGTGCATACAGATGTATGGGGACCTGCTCAGGTATCATCTCTTGGTGGCTCTCGTTATTATGTTACTTTTATTGATGATGCAACTAGAAAAACATGGATTTATTGTATTCATAATAAATCTGATGTATTTGATACTTTCAAGAAATGGAAAGCTTTGGTTGAGATTGAGACAGGAAAGAAGTTGAAGTGTCTCAGATCAGAAAATGGAGGTGAATATTTTAGCAAAGATTTTGATATGTGTTGTTCAGAGCATGGAATTCGCAGAGAGAAGACAGTTCCAAGAACACCACAAGAAAATGGTGTGTCAGAAAGGATGAACAGAACAATCATGGAGCGTGCAAGGTGCATGAGATTGCATGTAGGATTTCCTTTACAATTTTGGGCAGATGCTGTAGATACTGCTATTTATCTAATAAACAGAGGGCCTTCAAGTTCCTTGGATGGTGGTATTCCAGAGGAAGCATGGACAGGTAAAAAGGTAAACTACTCTTTTTTAAAGCCTTTTGGTTGTGAGGCCTTTGTCCATATTAATAAAGAAAATAGAACAAAGCTTGAGGAAAAATCAAAGAAATGTACCTTTATTGGATATGGTGTTAATGATTTTTGTTATCACTTATATGATTATGAAAATCACAAAATCATTATGAGTAGAGATGTAATATTCAATGAAAATTTATTGTATAAGAATCAGTTGCAGGAAAAGAAATAGGAAAAAGAAAACAAAGAATACACAGTTCTTGATGAGATCACAGAAAAGGTAAAGGTGCTTGAAAATAATAATAATCAAGAGCCACAACAACAACAACCACCACAATAGAAACAGGCACATCAAACACCTGAAAGTGGTGTTAGAATATCTACCAGGATAAGTAGACCCACTGAACGATACTATCCTTCATTATATTATTTATTGTTGACTGATTCTAGTGAACCTGAATGTTATGAGGAAACAATGCAGGTTTAAAGCAGGAATAAGTGGGAGCTATCCATGGAAGAAGAGATGGACTCCTTAATGCACAACTAGACTTGGGACTTAGTCAGGTTTCCTGCAGGTAAAACTACATTGCAGAATAAATGGGTTTACAGGCTGAAGGAAGAAGATGGAGGAAAACAGAGGTACAAAGCTAGACTTGTGGTGAAGGGGTTTGCACAGAATAAAGGTATTGATTTTGATGAAATATTTTCTCCTATTGTTAAGATGACTTCAATCAGAACTATTTTAAGTCTTGTAGCAGTGGAAGATTTACATCTTGAACAGTTAGATGTAAAGACAACATTTCTCCATGAAGAATTGGAGGAAGAGATCTATATGCAACAACTATAAGGATATGAGGTCAAAGGGAAATAAAAAGTAGTGTGTAGGTTAAAGAAGAGCTTTTATGGCTTAAAACAGGCTCCAAGGCAGTGGTATCTAAAATTTGACAAGTTTATGTCTGAACAAGGTTATACTAGATGTCACTCTGATCATTGTGTTTATCTGAAAAGGAAAAATGATGGCAACTATATTATATTGTTATTGTATGTAGATGACATGCTTGTTGTAAGGTCTAACATGTAGGAAATAAATGTGCTCAAAAGAAAATTTGAAAATTCATTTGCAATGAATGATTTAGGAGCTGCAAAACAAATCCTTGATATGAGAATAACTAGAGACAGGAAAAATCACAAATTAACACTATCTCAGAATGAGTACATACAAAAGGTGTTGAAAAGATTTAATATGCAGAATGCAAAACTAGTTAGTACACCTTTTTATAGCCATTTCAAACTCAGTAAGGAGATGTGCCCCAAGACCCAAGAAGAAATGGACTACATGTCTAAAGTTCTGTATGCATCAGCAGTTGGAAGCTTCATGTATGAAATGGTCTGCACAAGGCTTGATATTGCACATGCAATGGGAGTTGTAAGCAGGAACATGAAAAATCCTGGAAAAGAACATTGGATGGCAGTGAAATGGATTCTCAGATATTTGAGAGGTACCACAAATCAAGAATTATGATTTGGTGGTTCAAACATTGATCTACAAGGATATGTTGATGCAGATATGGCAGGTGATAGAGATAACAGGAGGAGCACTACAGGATATGTATTTACTGTAGGTGGAGCAACTGTTAGTAGGGTTTCAAAAATCCAAAGTGTTGTTGCACTTTCAACAACAGAAGCAGAATATGTTGCTGCTACAGAGGCTAGTAAGGAAATGATTTGGTTACAAATGCTTATGGATGAATTGGGTAAGAAGCATGATATGGGCATGTTATACAATGATAGAAAAAGTGTCATTCATCTTGCAAAGAACTCAACATTTCATTCCAGGACTAAACACATACATCTCAAGTACCATTTCATATGGTCAGTATTCGAAGATGGAAAGTTGAAGCTGGAAAGGATAAACACTAGCCAGAATCCTGCAGATATTCTAACAAAAGTTGTAACCAGGGATAAACTAAGAACATGCTCAGTTTCAATTGGTCTTCAAGGATGACGATGAAGATGAGAAACAACCAGGTCCAAAGAGGAGTCATTGTCCAGTAAATGCAGCAGTGGTGGAGTTGCTACAATCAGTCTCCAAGTGGGAGATTGTTGGGTGTGGAGCCTGATTATCTTGTTTATTTTGTATCACAGCATTGGACCCCTGTACCTTAATGGGGCGGAAATGATGTCCAAAATTAAACGCTTCCTGGGGGGTCCAGGGGGGGCGGCCAGTGGTCCCCCGGCGGGGGTTTTGAGAGCAATGCCACCGAAGCTAAAAGTAGATGTAAAATTGCCTTGTAAAAGTATAGTAATTTCTAGACAATCTGGGCTATTCATTAGGTGGATGATCTGATGGTAGAATTTATGTTTTTTTTAGGGTTTTTTTTGCCCTAGAAGGCAACCCCTCTCTTTGTATGAGGGTATTGTATTGTGGCTTTTTATTTTATTTGTATTCTTGGAGCGAGAAACAGATAGGGAGACTGTGAGAGAGAACAAAGGATATTACAACGGATCTGCTGTAGGTTGTGTCTCTTCATTTTTCTGGATAATAGAAAGGAGGGGCTAGTTGTTTGGGGTGGATGTAGCCGAAAATGGGTGAACCACATATATCTGTGTCTCTCTGGTTTTATGTGTTTTGTGTGCTTGTGTTTTCTGCATATTTTGTGTTTCATTGCTTTGTAATATTTAATTTTCTAACAAAAACTTCCTTATCATTCTCTTCACATTGATCTTGCTTTCTTCCTGTAATCTGCACACTAAATATCATTATTCACCATTTCATTCAATTCATTTATTCCAATTGTCGCTTTAATACTCGCATCATTTTTTTCAATTGGCTTCTGAACTTCAAATCTGCATGAAATTTATTAACAACCTTGATTTAAAATTCTTCTCCCATGCTATTTTGAGTACATAGAAATTAAAAAACAATGTTAAAAACATCTCTACTATGCTCTTCAGTGAGAGCTTCTTGCTCTACCTCTTCCTTTTTTGCCTTCTTTTCCATTGCATGGAGGTTTTCTTCCATTGTTATGTTTCTAGTGGATATTTTCATCAAAAACTCTTCAATCACATTATCCTATTATATATCATCGACTATTGCTACATCATGTATTGCTTCATGAGCAATTCCAACTGCTTCATATCTTGTTGCTACAAAGGAAACTTCAACCTTCAATGATTAATCAAACATGGCACTTACCATATTACCATAATCAATCCCTGTTTCAAAAAATAAACCACACATATCATCAACATAATGTTCATCCACCCTGTGGTGGGATATCTGAGCATGCATGTGGTCATTTTAAATTTCATTGACAATTTCATCTTCATCAAATCCATTAGTTGTGTCCAGATGTACCAATGCACATATCACTTTTCAGTCATCATCCACATGTGTTTCATCACAGTGGGATTCACCATATTTTTCACCATTTACGTTACGGTGGAGTGCTTGAGCATTGATATGCCCATGCTCTACTTAACATACAAAGTCTTAAAATTCTCTCTTTGCAATCCCTGTTGCAACTTCTTCATCCATATGCATGCATAATGGCTTTCACCATCATCTTAACCATCCATATTACGGTGGAGTGCTTGAGAATTGATATTATCATGCTCTGCTTCATATACAGAGGCTTCATCTTCTCTCTTTGCAATATTTGTTGTATCTTCTTCATCAATATGCATGCTTTCATAATGGGTTTCACCATCATCTGCACCATACACATTACAGTGGAGTGTTTGAGCATTGATATTTTCTTGCTATGCTTCACATACAAAGGCTTCAACTTCTCGCTTTGTAATCTCTGTTTCATCTTCTTCATCCTTATGCATGCTTTCATAATGGGTTTCACTATCATCTACACCATCCACATTATAGTGGAGTGTTTGAGCATTGGTATTCTCTTGCTATGCTTCACATACAGAGGCTTCAACTTCTCTCTTTGAAATCTCTATTGCATCTTCTTCATCCATATGCATGCTTGCATAATGGGTTTCACCATTATCTGCACCATCCACATTACAATGTAGTGCTTGAGAATTGATATGCTCTTGCTCTACTTCAAATATAGAGGCTTCAACTTCTATCTCTATGTTGGGGTTCCTATGTTTTGGAAAATTTGGCAATACCAAAAGATAAGACAACATCAAACCACTTTGGGATCCTAGGATCTAGCCCTCCTGGATCCGGAGAGGGATCTCTCTAATAGAACAAAGAATGATATATCTTTGAAGCTCAAAATGAGATATTAGGCTAGGTATGAAGCACAAGGGGGTTTAAAATGATCTGGTTGGTTGGTTGCTGGGTTGGGTCATGAGATCATATTTTGAGAAAGTAATGGAAGGATAGGAGCAGAGCAACAGGATGTTTCAGCAAAGAGGATAGGTCAAGAAAGTGCCATCCATTGGGCTATGGAGTCATGAAAGGTAATTACATGCACACAACTAGCCAAGGCTTTCAGAGGGCAAGTCATCTATACTAAAGGATCCTTTAGATAGATGGTGGAATGGAACATTAAGGAAAGAAAGTGAGAGAAGGAAAGCAACCCAATTTCTGTCTATAGATCAGGTCAGAGGTCATTTAACTCCAGACCTGCTTGGACATACTTAAAGGCAGCTTTCAATGGAGGCACAAAGGGGCAGCTTGTATATCGGACCAGAGGTCATCTAACTCCAGGTCAGCTTTAGCATGCTCCAAAGGAAAACAGAGATAAGTTTAATAGAGCTAGGGTCTATAGATCAGAGAAGGAATTTGAACCTTCAATGCTTTGACACCAGCAAGAGATCTTAGAAAGGCCAGATAGTCGCACAAGGATCCTAGTGGACAGGGCTAACTCTAATCCCCATTGTTCCCAAATATTCCAGCTTAAACCCAACAAGAACAACTAAGCAGCAAACCCCAAATTCATACATCAGCTAGCAGGCAATAACATCTGCTACACTAGTTAAATTAGCTGAATTTACTCTTAGATTCACAATCGAAGAAAAAATTAAAGGCAAGGAGAGCAAAAACATAGGGTACCTAACAAGGGTAAATACTATGCCAGATTTCTGATGCAAGCCAGCAGAAAATGAAATAGTATGAAAGTGTAATAAACAGCGTTAGAAAAACATCACCAATAGTAATAGACCAGGATCCTGTGAAATGTGCTTGATTAATTGATGCAAAAACAGTCACATACACTGAGCTCACTGGTTGTTAAAGTCTATACTTTTTCCTCCCAGCCTACTATATTACAAAATACTCTGCTATTCCCTCCCAAGACTGTTCTAACAGTCAAACTGAATCCCTCTAACAGCAATCAGCAAAAACTGAACAACAACCTTTACAATATGTTCTCGGGAATTCTTATAGGAGAAGAGAATAACAATGGTAGGTGATATTCATTAAATGGATCTCATTAAGATAGAGTGGAGAAAGAGTTCATGCCCACTCTGCTTAATGGCAATTTGCATCGCTGTAAGTACTTTTGGTATGGCCTGGGAGTCTCTGTCAGGTCGATTTTGACCTCTGATGTTTCGTGAAGTCCTTCTGGCTGTAAGGCCCTTTGTTCTGTCTTCTGGAATAAATGACTTGGATGGAAAATCCGCAGGTTTCCCCACGCTTCATAACTGCTGCCTAACAGTCGTGGAAACTTCTGCCAGTGTATTTCATCCGTTTATAGGCTCGAGGAGGCATGGAGAACATTGTTTGAAGGTTTCCGTCTGGAGAAAAACGTTCTGCTGATGCTGGAAGCACTAATAGGACTTGACAGTGTGCTTAAGTCTTCAAACTGCATCTTATCCTTTGAGTATGGGATTAGGCGCTTGAAAATTCAATTAACATGCCTAAATCCCCTTGAACCTATTTCTGTTGTTACTCTTTGTTGCCGCTGTAATGACCTCTCTGTGATCCTTGCACAATGAATTAAATCAATTATAAAAACCAGGGAAGGTGGTGGAAGAGATGCTATGGGGGCCAAGAGGAATGGTGACGGACCACTGGAAATGGAGGCTGTAGGGAAAATAGATGAAAAATGTGGTGGTGAAGGTTGGCTGTGACATGGGTCGCAGACCGTCTGATCGTACGCAGAGATGGCATTTAGCGGTCGAGATTAATGAACGGAGGGGTTAGGATTAAAACAGGCGGAAGAAGTGATAATTAGTGCAAGGCCCAAAGATTAAAGCTTGGGCGAATTAAAAAGGGAAATCCGGGAAAACAATGATGCGAGGCTCATGATGTGGGACCCGGCATGAGCGAAGGGCAATGAGATATGTAGCGTTGGATCAAAATATGTATCGATGGCGGAGATTGTAATCGGGAGATCGCAATCCCAAAGGTAGGAAAGTGGCAGCGATTGACAATTGCAATTGCGATCGGAGCGGGGGAAGCGGGAGAGCGAGGGTCGTCGGATAAACAAGGGAATGGACAGTTAGGACTGTATTGGAAGATCGCAATTAGGTGACATGGCAAGACCTTTGCGATTGCGATCGGAGCGGGGGATGCGATTGATCGCCAGCCGTTGGATCCAGGTGATAGATCAACGGTGGAGAAGCAATCGGCGGGGAGAAACGAGAGGAGCGATGGGAGGAAAGCGATGGGATCTGGGCCATTGATTCTAAATGGATGGATGGCTAGGATTCGATCGGGAGATCGCAATCGTAAGGCGTAGAGGGGGGGTGCGATGCGACTGGCGTGATGCGATGGAGCGCCAGCCGTTGGATCTGGCGGGAGATCGACGATCCAAATGTAATCGGAGGGGCAGAAGGGAAAGGCGATGAGCACCTAGCAATTATTGTTGGGCCGTTGGATCCATTATAGATCGACGGCTCAGATCACAACGGGAGCCGATTGAACAAAACTCCAATCGCATTGGAAGTTTTAAGTTAACACATAGAAATGCACTCGCCCGATGGTTGCGATTGCGATAAGCGCTTAAGACCTTAGCGCCTGGTTCCGACGCCTGGGCATGTGGGGAAGTGGTTAAGGGGATAGGCCGAAAGGGGCTTAGGCGTATTATAAGGTAGAAAGTGGGTTTTTTTCCTCCTTTTAATGCTTTTTGAGGCCAAAAAAGGGCAACAGTAGAGAGGAAAAGGGTTTATTAAACCAAACAAAGAGTATTTGAAGGGTTTAAAAGGGGACTTAAGATGTTTTAGAAGCTTAATGGGGGGAAATAGAGAGGAGTAAAAGGGGATGAAGC
The DNA here is from genome assembly GCA_034641835.2 of Pinus albicaulis. Classification (NCBI taxonomy): domain Eukaryota; kingdom Viridiplantae; phylum Streptophyta; class Pinopsida; order Pinales; family Pinaceae; genus Pinus; species Pinus albicaulis. The sequence goes on along the minus strand of CM076574.1, from coordinate 670,127,322 downwards.
AGAGGTTTAGGAGGGATGATATAAAGGGAAAAGGAGTCCTTTTGGGCATTTCTTCACAAACAGAGAGACTTTATAACTGGAAACAACAGTCGGGATTTATCAAAGGACAAGGGCATAAGGGGGCTTCAAGGATGATGTGTTTTAAGAGGAAATGCATTCCTTGAAGGCTCAAAAACAATTTAGCCCCCTTTTTGCTTGTCAAAAAATTCATAGGGGGCTAACAATGGCTCCACATGGGGATGGCTTCTTCTTGAAGGAGTCAAGAATTCAGAAAATGATCTTTGGAGTAGGCCAGATGCCTAGTACTTGAATCATTCCTTTCTTTTTGGATCAACTGCCACAAATCATGAAGACATCATATCAGCAGTAAAATTCTCCCAAACAACTACCTACCCACACTATATTCCTAACATTTTTTCTTCTGGGTGCATTTGGACTTGTAGACCCTTTACATCATCAATTTTTACAAACAGGAAAATAAACCTATTCTACTTCTACCCTTATCACTTCATGAGACAAGATTAGACTGTTGGCCTCATATGTTTCTCTACCTAATATAATATCTGCTGGGATTAGACTATCCAACAGATTTCTTCTCTATATTCTAAGACAGAAATTGAAAAACAGTCAAGCCAGGATTAGACTGTCTGGCTTGCTGGACTTTGCAGAAATTAAGGACAACTAACTACATGCTCACAGACTAAGCTTTATTTCAGACTTCCTACCTACTCTACTCTAAACTGTAAATCTCTGATGTTCTAGGTGATACAATAATGCCAATGCAGCTAATCAAGCAGTAAAAAAAAGGATATGAGCACTGACTGCTTGTCATAGATAACCACAGGGTGATCTGCATGTGGTTCTTCAAAAATGAGGTCACCATCAGTAGTGACCACTCCTGATGAATTTGGCCTGTGCTAAGGATCAATGCTGGAGAATTTGGACTGATCAGGGCCTCCATGTATTTTGCCATAGGGTCAATGAACATATGATGTACACTTTCTTTTTTCAGGCCTGCCATGACTGGTAGGCTGTCTTCATCTTGGGCAACTCTGACTATTGCTTCTTCCACTGCATCCTCAAAGTGGCTATTGAGAGCCTGATCATCTTCTTCTTTTTTAGGAGGAGGGAGACTTTCCAAAAAGTCTCTTGGGTCTCTGAACTGATATGATTTCTCTTGTGATTTCAAAAGTTCGATCTCAGCTTCATGCCATTCAACCACCATTTCCAAGAAAATTTTCCTGAGCACAGGTATGAATTTTGAACTGAGAGAAATAACCCCTGGAAGTTCCTCCACTTTCAATTCTGCCAAGTCACTAGGAATTGTATCACGACACTCTATTATGAAATATGGATGCATTTCTGCAAACTGTTCAGGGTATTCCATTAGGGAAGTGACTTGGTCTTTGGCATGGATGATGTTGTACTACGACATGGTCTCCCAGTGGAGTCTCGTGAAACCAAGGTAATCAGCGGCCTACTGATCACCAGTGGCGTATTTTAATCATTCAGGAATTGTGGAGTCGCCAGGTGGATGATTTACAACTTTAATATCCACCACAATGATTTACCAAATCAAGGCTTTTGGTCTCGTCCCCAGTGGACTCGCCATTATGTTGGGGTTCCTATGTTTTGGCAGAATTGGCAATACCAACAGATAAGACAACATCAAATCACTTTGGGATCCTAGGATCTAGCCCTCCTGGATCCAGAGAGGGATCTCTCCAATAGAACAAAGAATGATATATCTTTGAAGCTAAAAATGAGATATTAGGCTAGGTATGAAGCACACGGGGGTTTAAAATGATCTGGTTGGTTGGTTGCTGGGTTGGGTCATGAGATCATAGACTGAGAAAGTAATGGAAGGATAGGAGCAGAGCAACAGGATGTTTTAGCAAAGAGGATAGGTCAATAAAGTGCCATCCATTGGGCTATGGAGTCATGAAAGGTAATTACATGCACACAACTAGCCAAGGCTTTCAGAAGGCAATTCATCTATACTAAAGGATCCTTTAGATAGATGGTGGAGTGGAACATTAAGGAAAGAAAGTGAGAGAAGGAAAGCAACCCAATTTCTGTCTATAGATCAGGTCATAGGTCATTTAACTCTAGACCTGCTTGGACATACTCAAAGGAAACTTTCAATGGAGGTACAAAGGGGCAGCTTGTAGATCGGACCAGAGGTCATTTAACTCCAGGTCAGCTTTAGCATGCTCCAAATGAAAACAGAGATAAGTTTAACAAAGCTAGGGTCTATAGATCAAAGAAGGAATTTGAACCTTCAATGCTTTGACACCAGTAAGAGATCTTAGAAAGGCCAGCTGGTCGCATAAGGATCCTAGTGGACAGGGCTAACTCTAATCCCCAGTGTTCCCAAATCTTCCAGTTTAAACCCAACAAGAACAACTAAGCAGCAAACCCCAAATTCATACGTCGGCTAGCAGGCAATAACATCTGCTACACTAGTTAAATTAGTTGAATTTACTCTTAGATTCACAATCGACAGAAAACATTAAAGGCAAGGAGAGCAGAAACATAGGGTACCTAACAAGGGTAAATCCTATTCCATATTTCTGATGCAAGCCAACAGAAAATGAAATAGTATGAAAGTGTAATAAACAATGTTAGAAAAACATCACCAATAGTAATAGACCAGGATCTTGTGAAATGTGCTTGATTAACTGATGCAAAACCAGTCACATACACTGAGCTCATTGGCTATTACAGTCCAAAATTTTTTCTCCCAGCCTACTATATTACAAACTACTCTGCTATTCCCTCCCAAGACTGTTCTAACAGTCAAACTGAATCCATCTAACAAAAATCAGCAACAACCGAACAACAACCTTTACAATATGTTCTCGGGAATTCTTATAGGAGAAAAGAATAACAATGGTAGGTGATATTCATTAAATGGATCTCATTAAGACAGAGTGGAGAAAGAGTTCATGCCCACTCTGCTTAATGGTAATCTGAATCGCTGTAAGTACTTTTGGTATGGCCTGGGAGTCTCTGTCAGGTTGATTTTGACCTCTGATGTTTTGTGAAGTCCTTCTGGCTGTAAGGCCCTTTGTTCTGTCTTCTGGAATAAATGACTTGGATGGAAAATTTGCAGGTTTCCCCATGCTTCATAACTGCTGCCTGACAGTTGTGGAAAATTCTTCCAATGTATTTCATCCGTTTATAGGCTCGAGGAGGCATGGAGAACACTATCTGAAGGTGTCGATCTGGATAAAAATGTTCTGCTGACGCTGGAAGCACTGATAGCACTTGACAGTGTGCTTAAGTCTTCAAACTGCATCTTATCCTTTGAGTACGGGTTTAGGCGCTTGAAAATTAAATTAACAGGCCTAAATCCCCTTGAACCTGTTTTTGTTGTTACTCTTTGCTGCAGCTGTAATGACCTCTCTGTGATCCTTGCATAATGAATTAAATAAATTATAAAAACCATGGAAGGTGGCGGAAGAGATGCTATGGGGGCCAAGAGGAATGGTGACGGACCAGTGGAAATGGAGGCTGTAGGGAAAACATATGAAAAATGTGGTGGTGAAGGGTTGGAAATTTAATGACATGGAGTCGCAGACCGTCCCGATAAATGCCTTGAGAGATGTGGCAGAGGTCGGGATTAATGAACGGAGGGGTTAGGATTAAAACGGGCGGAAGAAGTGATAATTAGTGCAAAGCCCAAAGATTAATGCTTGGGAGAATTACAAAGGGAAACCTAGGAAAACAAATGATGTGAGGCTCATGATGTGGGACTCGGCATGAGTGGAGGGTGATGAGATATGTAGCATTGGATCAAAATATGGATCGATGGCAGAGATTGTAATCGGGAGATCGCAATCGCAAAGGGAGGAAAGTGGCAGCGATTGAAAATTGCGATTGCGATCGGAACGGGAGAAGCGGGAGAGTGAGGGTCGTCGAATCAACAAGGGAATCGACGGTTAGGACTGGATCAGAAGATCGCAATCGGGTGACACAGAAAGACCTTTTTGATTGCAATCGGAGCAGGGGATGCGATTGATAGCCAACAGTCAGATCCGGGTGATAGATCAACGGTGGAGAAGCAATCGATGGGGAGAAATGAGATGAGCGATGGGAGGGAAGCGATGGGACCTGGGCCATTGATTTCGAATGGATGGACGGCTAGGGTTCAATCAGGAGGTTGCAATCGCAAGGCGTAGAGGGGGGGTGCGATGCGACTTGCGCGATGCGATGGAGCGCCAGCCGTTGGATTTGGCGGGAGATCGACAGTCCAAATGTAATCGGAGGGGCGGAAGGGAAAGGTGACGAGCGTGCAGCAATTAGTGTTGGGCCTTTGGATCCATTATAGATCGACGGCTCAGATCGCAGCGGGAGCCGATCGAACAAAAATCCAATCACATCGGAAGTTTTAAGTTAACACATAGAAATGCGCTCGCCCGATGGTTGCGATTGCAATAAGCGCTTAGGACCTTAGTACCTAGTTCCGGCGCCTGGGCATGTGGGGAAGTGGTTAAGGGGTTAGGCCGAAAGAGGCTTAGGCCTATTATAAGGTAGAAAGTGGGTTTTTTTCCCCCTTTTAATGCTTTTTGAGGCCAAAAACGGGCAACGATAGAGAGGAAAAGGGTTTATTAAACCAAATAATGAGTATTTGAAGGGTTTAAAAGGTGAATTAAGATGGTTTAGAAGGTTAATGGGGGAAAATAGAGAGGAGTAAAAGGGGATGAAGCAGAGGTTTAGGAGGGATGATATAAAGGGAAAATGAGGCCTTTTTGGAATTTCTTCACAAACAGAGAGGCTTTATAACTGGAAACAGTAGTAGGGATTTATCAAATGACAAGGGCATAAGGAGGCTTCAAGGATGATTTTTTTTCAGAGGAAATGCATTCCTTGAAGGCTAAAAAACAATTTAGCCCCCTGTTTTCTTGTCAAAAAATTCATAGGGGGCTAACACTCTACAATCTTTGTTTCATATTCTTCATCCATAAGCATGCTTGCATAATGGATTTCAATTTTATAGTATTCACGACCATCTTCCACTTTTGAGTGGGATTATCCAAGCTCTGTTGTCCTCTCAGAGTCTTTCTCATCTACTCTCAAATCTACGCTTGACTCAACAAACTGTGACACATATTTCTGATGCATGTCACTCCCCCTTGCACCAAATTCTGCTTCCAGGATCTTCCATGATTCCTTGGAAGTTGTATCTTTTTCTACCTTGCACATAACCGTTTCATCCATTGCTTGCTGAATGAAAATCAAAGTTAGGGCATCATTAAACTTATGAGGTGGTAGCATATCCATGCTACACCAATCAACCTCAATTTCATCTTTTTCTTCTGCTATACTTCTCAATTCCTTGGTTGTGACCTAAACCTCTCTATAGATGACAACAATCTTTGCCTCTTCTTTTAATCCTTTTTTATTTATCTTCTTGAGTCATGCTTTGCCACCCATGACTGTTTTCATAGATTCTTGCATGATTTCATGAGGTATCTTCCATATCACCCCCAAAAAAATATGATTTTTAATATGTGCCCCTGTAAGGCATGATCTTCACCCAAAAACCTGTCATGCTTGAAAAAACACCAAATAATTCTTTGTAGAGTGATGGACTTTTCGAAGCCATAAATTATCCTTTCAATTAAAAATATTTTGTTTTGTTAAATACCATTCACCTTGGGTAAAAATACCTTTAACCAAAATCCTCTTTATAATATTCAAACATTTAACAAAACTTTCCTTTGCACTTTAATAAATCTCTTCCATTAACAAAAAAAATTCCTTTTGAATATCTTTTCAAAACCTCTTAAACCTTGTACACTTGTATTTTAATAAAGTATTAATAATTTATAGTGCACTTTTTAATATACCAAAACAAGAACATTTACGAATCACCATTCAATATCTTAGCCAATAACGACTATATGTGCGCCCTTAAAAAATTTGACTTGCGGCTAATAATGTTTGTTAATGCAATCTTGGAGATGGGCCGCGAGTGTTCTAACGCCCTTCACACTACTATTGTCTGCATGCTAACGTCGTTCATGTAATTATTGTGCTGCATTAGTGGCCTAACACTGCGAAAACCAAAGGACACCACCTCTCTCTGACCTTTATGACCTTAACTCTGATACCAATTTTTTGGAAAGGTAGAGAAGAGAAACACAAAATTACACAAATATTTCACACACCATAACACAAGATGTTGCTATTCTTGATTGATCACACAAACTTGTTTGAGATAACTTACAATGAACCAAGTGAAGGATTTTTAAACCTTTTTGACTAACGACTCACCTAATATAACTTGACATGCAACTACTCACTGAATGCAACTACTCACTGGATTCATCTATCACTTAAACTCAACTTGACTCAATGCTTAGTTGACTGGCTCTCTAAATATATCAAACTTTTCATGTGTGAGTAATTAGCTTATTTTAACATTTATGTTGACATGATTGTAAATTTAGATTTTGTTAATGTGAATCCATATTCAGACAACCTCTATACATGCCCACACCATCTACCACACCTCGCCAACTCTCTTACAGATGATGCCGCCAAACCTAACATGCCTCCCACCCGCTCGAAGAAATGACTGCATTAATTTTCTTGTGCATCCATGTAATCCACGTAAAGGATTAGGAAATTCTAGATCTTCCTCCTTTATCTATAAATTTGTGTTTCTTGCCTCTGTCTGTGTAAGCCAAGCAAGGCAAGGGCTCCTGTAATACAAGTGTGTGTGTTTTTATTCTCCAATTTTTATGTATTTGTGTTATTTTCTCTCTGTCTCTTAAATCCAATTCTGTTGCCTGTGTTTCTCAGAGCTGTATGCACTATGTTGATCTTGTACTATTATCTGTTGTGTTTCTTTGTACTCAACAACTGGTATTAGAGCTAAGTTTGAACTCCTCAAAGTTTAAGAACAATGTGTAAAAGCTGATTTTCTTGGAAAATTTTGTGTAGCTACTAAGTGTTGCAGTGGAGTATCAAGCTGCTGGACAGAAATCACTTATAGCATGGAGCATCTTGCCAGAGGAGGTGTTGATACAAGAGAACTCTGTTGTGTAAGTTTGAAGGAGAGCCTATGTTGTAAACTCCGTGGAGGAAAGTTGTTGTATGAGATATATTTGCAACAACAGAGTGGTGGAGGGTCCTAAAGTAAGAGACCGAATCATCAAACAACCAAAAAACCATTAGACTATGTCGAGATCTATCTAGGAAATCGATGAGAAGAAGAGTGCCAAGAACATGGACGTCGTGGAGTTATTTTTTGCATGAAGAAATGACTCATTATAGTTATTGTCGGTTAAATTCCTTTCCCATTTTTAATTAAGAAGTGAATTCATATGATTTATATGTTTTATAATTAAAAATTATATATTTTTATGAAACATATATATTTATATTTGGTGAAGTTTGAAAGGGAAAGGTCATGTTTTACAAGGAAAAAGGGTAAGGTCATGTTTTTCTAGATGATTTTTTTAAGGAGTTTGATTTTGAATTTTCAACTCCAAAGTTAGTAAATTTGTAATAATTAAATTTTTATCTTGTAATTGGTAATTTGATCTTTTGTCGGTGTGAATTTTATTAAGAATGGATACAACAATTAATGATTTGGAGAAGTTGAGTGGAGCTAATTTTGCATTATGGAAATAACAAATGGAGGATATACTAATTTTAAAAGATTAGTATTTTCCGATTTAGGGTGTAACAAAGAAACCCTCATCGATGACATATGAGGAATTGGATAATCTAGATAGAAAGGTGATTGCGACAATCAGCCAATATCTAGAAAAGAACATGTATTTCAATGTGTATGGAGAAAAGACAACAAAAGGATTATGGAAGAAGCTCCATGATATATATGAGAAGAACACGAAATAAAAAAAAAGTTTTCTTAATGAAGAAGCTTTACAATCTCAAGATGAAGGAGGGTGCTTCAGTTGTTGAGCACTTACATGAATTCAATATTATAGCTAGTCGACTTGCTTGCTAGGTTTATTTTTAAAATAACTCTAGATGATGAAATTAGAGTTATTTTGTTAATGTGTTCTATGCCATATAGCTAGGAAAATTTAATTGTGGCTATGAGTAATTAAGCACCTGTAGGGACCCTAATGTTTGATTATGTTAGAAACAGTGTAATGAATGAGGAGCTATGACACAGGTCAATTGTAGAAAACCAAGGAGGAGAAGCTCTAGCTCTAGCTGATCGTGGTAGGAGAATTGATCAAGGCCGACAAGGGCGATCAATAACGAGATGTCGATCAAAATCAAGGAGGGGTAGGATAATTTTATTTCATTGTGGAAAACCTAGGCACATGAAGAAAGAATTTCAAGCATTGCAGAAAGGAAAAAAGGATCAAATACCATAAAGTACAAATCAAAAGTCATTCAACACAAATGAAGGTGAGACTACTGATGTAGTAATATATGGTGATGTGTTGTTTACTATTAAAGTAGAGGATGCATGTTTATATACATAAAGAGGTATCTTTGATTGGATCCTTGACTCTAGGGCATCTCACCATGTAACCCCGTGCAAAGATAGTTTTGTTTCATATAATCCTGGTGATTATGGTAGAGTGCATTTGGGGAATAACCATTTTTGCAGTATTTTTGGAGTGGGATATGTATAGATCAAGATGAAGGATGGAAAATATATATTTTTGAAACAAGTCAGGCATGTACCATAAATGCGCATGAGTTTTATATCTATGGGATGGCTAGATGATGAAGCCTATTCCACAAGATTTGGAAAATAAGGCAGGAAAATTAGCAAAGGAGCATTGTTCGTGGCCAAAGGACCCAAGACAGGAACACTATATACATTGAAAGAAATGATAGGAAAATAAGATTTGGTTGTTGTCACAAGAGAAGGAAATTCAGTAGATATATGGCATAAGCACTTGGGTCACATTAGCGAGAAGGGTTTAAAAATCCTTGTTGGTAAAAATTTACTACCAGGTTTGAGATCCTACAACCTTTATCTTTGTGAGAATTGTATATATGGTAGACAAAGAAGGGTTTCATTTCTTAGAGGTGTTCATGAAAGAAAGAAAAAATTGTTATAATTGATACACTCATATGTGTTTGGTCCAGTTAACATCAAGTCATTAGGAGGAGCATCATATTTTGTAACATTTATAGATGATGCATCCAGGAAATTTTGGCCCTATCCTATGAAAAGTAAAAGTGAAGTGTTTGAAATATTTCAAAAATTCCATGTTGTTGTTGAAAGGGAGAAGTCTAAAAAATTGCTCAAGTGCCTAAGAATAAATAATGGTGCAGATTATTGCTCAAATGCATTCAAATAATATTGTAGCAGGTTTGTCATAAAGCATGAGAAGACTGTGCTTGGTACACCTCAACGGAATGGTGTTTCAGAACGAATGAATAAGACCATTATGAAAAAGGTGAGAATGTTGTCCAATTCTAATTTGGGAAATAATTTTTGGGCAGAGCCTGTAAGGACAACTTGCTACCTCATAAATAGATCTCCATCTACAGCCTTGGATGGAGGGATCCCTGAAGAAGTTTGGACTAGTAAGAAGTTGAATTATTATCATTTGAAAATATATGGATGTGAAGCATTTGTACATATTCCCAAATAAAACAGAACTAAGCTAGATGATAAATCAATGAAATGCATTTTTTTGGGATATGCAGATGAATAATTTGGTTATCGTGTATGGGATCCAGTCAAACATAAATTTATTAGAAGCATGGATGCTATACTTAATGAGTCATAAATGCTTAAGAGGAATGTAGGTGAGGTGGAAGTCAAGAAAGTTATTGACAGGTTTTAAGAGTAGCATGAATACATCCCACCAATGCAGGAAAATGGGCAGCAAATTCAAGAGCAGGAAGGACAACAACATGAAAACGATGAACACCAAGAAGAAGGAATATTTTAGGAACCTTTACAGGATATGCAACCTGATAATGCACCACCACAGTTGGTTCGTAGATTTTCTAGGCCTCATAAGCCTTCACAAAGGTATCCTCCTTCAAACTATATCCTATTGACTCATGAAGGTGAGCCTAATTGTTTTCAAGAGGCTTGTAAATTTGAGCACGGTAAATAATTGAATAAAGAAATGGAGGAAGAAATGAACTCTCTGTTGGAAAATAAAACTTGGGAGTTAATAAATCTCCCAAAAGGTAGAAAGGCTTCGCAAAAAAAATGGGCGTATAGAATTAATCATGAAGCTGACGAAAAGAAGGAGAGGTATAAAGCAAGGTTGGTGGTGAAAGGATTCGCCCAAATGGAAGGTATTGACTTCACTAAAATTGTCTCACCTATTGTGAAAATATCATCCATTAGAGTCATTCTTGGTCTTGTTGCTGCTTTAGACTTGATATGTGAATAGTTAGATGTAAAAACTGCTTTCCTTCTTGGAGAATTAGAGGAAGAAATTTATATGGAGCAGCCAAAAGGCTTCATAGAAAAAGGCAAAGAAGACCTTGTTCGCAAGTTGAAGAAGAGCCCATATGGGTTGAAACAGGCAGCTCGAAAATGGTACAATAATTTTGATTCATTCATGTTAGAACTTGGTTTTCATGGGTTGGAAGCTGACCATTGTGTCTATATCAATACGTATGATTAAGGAAAGTACCTCATATTATTGTTATATGTGGATGTTGATTGTTGGGCATGATAAGAAAATGATCAATAGGTTGAAGAAGGATTTGGGCAACAAGTTTGCAATAAAGGATTTGGGTGCATCAAAATAGATATTGGGCATGAGGATCATGCATGACAAGAAAAACAAAAGGTTTTGGTTTTCAAAAGAAAAATATATCAAGAAGGTGCTTGACAGGTTTAATATGAAGGATTCCAATCCAGTTGGTACACCCCTTGTAGCCCCCTTCAAGTTGAGCCTTGAGTTATGTCCCAGTAATGACAAGGAGAAGGAACAAATGAGAAAGATTCCTTATGCTTCAGCAGTTGGCAGCTTGATGTATGCCATGGCATGCACACGACCAATCATTGCATATTCAGTGGGAGTTGTGAGCAGATTCCTTGCCAATCCAGGAAAGCATCATTGGCAAGTAGTAAAATGTATTTTCATGTATCTTAAGGGTACTAGTCATTATTTTTTATGTTTTGGTCATAATGATATTATTCTTGAAGGTTTGACATATGCAGATATGGATGGATATACCAATACCAAAAAATCCACTACAGGTTATTTGTACACATTTGCACATGCAGTTGTATCTTGGGTGTCAAGGCTACAAATAATAGTAGCTCTATCTACAACAGAAGAAAAGTACATGGCTACAACAGAGGCTTGTAAACAAATTTTGTGGATGCAATTATTCCTAGGAGAGATAGGAATAAATAAATACAAGTATGTGTTGTATTTTGATAGTGAAAGTGCCATTAACTTGGCGAAAAATCCAACGTTTCACTCAAAAAACAAGAATATTGAATTAAGGTACCATTGGATCTGACATGTGTTGGAGGAAGGGCAGTTATATTTGGAAAAGATCCATACATATAAGAAATCTGCTAATATTCTCACTAAGGTTCTACCCAGAAGTAAGCATGAGTTATGTAGAGGCATGGTAGGCCTCAGTGTGACTTGATTCAATATTCTTCATTCAGCTTCAAGTGGGAGAATGTTAATGTGAAGCCACTTTCAGACAACCTTGTCGCCCACGCCATCTACCACCAACCTCGCCGATTCTCTAACATACGATGACGCTGATTCTAACACACCGCTCAAGCGCTCAAAGCAACCACTGCATTAATTTTCTTGTGCATCCATGTAATCCACATGGAGGATTAGAAAATTTTAGATCTTCCTCCTTGATCTATAAATTTGTGTTTCTTGCCTCTACTTGTGTATGTAATATCCCCTTTTATTGATAAGGTCAAAGTGGATGGAATCATCACATGGTATTTATCGTGGTATTTTCCCATGGTATCAGCCCATGGTATTTACCATGGTATTCTCCCATGGTATCATCCCATGGTATTCACCTTCGTTTTTCGAAGGAAAATAATAAAATAAGGTCCATGTAGCCTATAAAAGGGGATAAGGGCTAGAAAATAGGAATCATTCAAGTTTTATCTATCTTAATGTGTTTTGGTTGAGAACTTGGAGTGGTCAGTTCTACCATTGATCTCGGGAAGAAAACCATGCGGTGATGTTTGTGTGGTGGATCCATCCAGGTTTCATAAGTGGGCTTCAATTTCTTATATTTGTCATTGTCGAGTATTTGTGCATGCCATTTTCACGGTTTTATGGTTTGGGCATGTATTTTACTTTTAGCTAATAATATAAATAAAAGGGTTGCATTTCTAGATCATGTTTGCGTTCTTTTTCTTGATGAAAGGTTGTTTTAATTCAGAACACTAAGATTTTCTAGATCTATCAAAAATTTTATTTTTTGGAATATTACAGTGGTATCAAAGTTGTGCATCCTACCAGCCTGAGGGTTTTATGCAAGGAACTTCGGCGACAATTATTTTCACCCCAGCCAGCATTTCTCACTTCGGTGATATTTATCACCCTAGTTGGATTTCTATTTTTTAGTTAATTATTTTGGAAGTGATTCAACTGAGTTGAATAATTGGATTTACATTTTTCAGTTAATTATTTTGGAAGTAATTCAACTAAATTGAATGGTTTTTAGATTGTATCTGGGTTTGTTGATTTGTTATACCAAAATTTTTCAACTGGGTAAACAGTTCCAAGGTTGTAAAAGTTGAAGTCGTTGCACTTTTTTCTTGGGAGAGGGTCGGGCGACGATATCTATGATAAGTTAGGACAACACAATTGTTCTTTGTAGCACACCCATAATTGTAGATCGTAAATGAGGTACACATGTATATTGCTATTAGAGGCTGAGGGTTCATATATACTCTGAAGTATCATAATCTGAAAAGTATCCTGCTGCCGAAACTGCCCATATTCGAAAATTTTGTGGTGTTGCAGGGCTGCATTTGCATCTTAGAAGCACTGCTGGAGTGAAATTATTGAGAACAATATGAGGATTAGTCGCCAAGTAACAAGAGTCATAAGGTTGTGTGGGATCTACACTTCAGCAGTTACAGGACTATTTTTTTCATGGAGGAAATCGATACTTTCTCACTGTGACCATACTTAAGAGTCGCAGTTCAGAGGAGCTTCATTGAAACCCTGGCAGGGATTCAACATTGGAAAATTGTAAAGATCTGCATTTTAAGGCTACGAGGCTCAGTTGGAGTGTTGAAGGGCGAAATTCATCAACCACCTAGGCGCATGAAGGACCGCTATCAGCTAGAAACGATTGTATCCTTGAGGATTGGATTTCAAAGTGACAAAAATTGATCTTGTTAGAAATTGAAGAGAGAAAATATGAAATATCTTGTAGAATTAAGGAATAGGGGAAAGGGAGAAATATTATTTCCTGTAGCTATTATCGAGACGCCATAATAAGTGCACAAAAACATTGGGATATATTATCTACAATCGAGTTTTATTTTGGTGAAGAGTCGGAGGACATCTCGTTTGGGCGCACAATATTGATCGTGTGAAGGGTCGAACACGACCTTTGTGCGCAAAAAGGAAGGGTTTCTCTCATCATTCATAGGCCACCAGGGAAAGGCTTGTACATTCTATCTTCACTGATATACTGCTCTATGATTTCCGTAGTCTCATTAATCTTGGAATTATATTTAAATATTTTCCGCAAGCATCGAACCTCTTCAATACGTTGTTGGTCAAAATGCCTTGATTATAATAAAGCATTCCATTTTGGATTCCATTTGTATTTAAATGGAGATCACATGAAACATCATATGCATATATACGATTATGGATATGGATATTTTAATGGGGTATGCACATATATGGAGATGGATATTTTAATGGGGTTTGTGATCACATTTTCTTATGGTCTGCCTTGTATATATTAAGAAGTTTTCATTGCCATTATTTTAGTAAGTATAATTGCAATAAGTATCATAGGCTTGAACCTCTTACATAATAGCGGGCATAAATTATTATATTATGGTGGGGTTCCATGGTGGATACAGAAATCTCTCCTGCATTTTATCTGAACCATCCAATGCCCTTAATTCAAGAAGATAGGCCCACGAGGACGATTCAAGGATTTATTATTTGTTGAAGAAAATATCTACAAAATATTATTTATCCACAACCTTTATGGAAGGAGTTCGATTTTTGAGGCTTTAATTATTTGCAAGGGAAATTATTTTTTATTAGTTATTGTCACATTGGGTTATCCATTATTCGAAGGTATTTAGTTCTCTTATAGAAGCTAAATATTTATCTTTTTTTCTCTACTCAAATGAGGTAAATCAACTTTATTGAAGAAAGACGAGTTCGAAAGCCTTAGTGTGTAGAATCGAAGGGGTCTGATCAAGCGGGGTGACCGAGAACAATTCAAGGAGGGAATACATTTCATTTTCCCCCTCGTTGGATGGAATCATATGGAGGAGCTTTGGTCATATAGTAACATTAGAGATATAAGGGTAAAATTTTGGGTGTTACAAGGGGTTTGAAAGTAAGTTATTTATTTGAAGCTCGGGTTTAATATTGGGAGACATACGTGAAGGGAAAATCATTTATAAGTCTGTGAGTTAAATATTTGAAGGCATGATTGACAAAATCTTCCTATGAAGAATTAATATATTCTTGCTTGGGTATGGGAGAAGATGGACCGTCTAGAAGAAATTTTGGAAAACAACCAGAAAATCCTTGATGAAATAGTGAGGATATATGGTCTTTAAGTAGCCATACCTCCATAGACAAAAATTATAGTCAAAGCAGGAGACCATTCTAAAAAATGGTCCATGTCATTTTTCAACAAAAACAACCATGGGAGGTGAAGGAAGAACAAGGAATAGGAGCTAATATCTTTTCACTTGGCTCTGAATTGTAACAAACAAAATGAGTCATAGACCTTCATAAGTTGGAGGAATTAGACATATGTTTTTCCAAGGTGGGACAACTAGAATGGAAGAAACACAGTTGGGCTCTCAAACCATCCATGCTTGCATTAATACAACCTAGACTTCGAGAAAATCCTCATGAAGAGGCCAAGCTCACAATTGATTCTTGTCTTAGCAAGGTCGTAGCTCTAACATCACCATTACTGCCCTACAATAATGATCTCATGATAGATATACAACAGCTAATAGTATAAGCTCTTCAGGGGTTGAACAACATCTTTCTTCCTACTTATAGTAAGTGGTGTATAATTTTGAAGCTCACGGAAAATTTTAGTTTTGACACATTCATGTTGAATATGGAATGCGACGAGTTGATATTTCAGTTGCTCCAAAACTTGTATACCATTATTACATCAGCTCACTCAGACCATGTCAAATCATGCATGCAAAATATTGTGTCTATGTTCTTAAAAGGAGATGCTAACATATGCAAGATACAAATATCAAAATTGTTGACCATTTGGAGGAAGGAAACTGTTACACCATTTTTTGGTCATCTAACCTGCTGTCATTATATGGACCCAAGTACACCACGTAAGACCAATTTTACCCTAAGTAAAATTGCTTTCACTATGTAAAATAACTTAATAAAACACATTTATTAGGTTGTTTATGGTCTAAACAGGAAACCCCAAAAAGAAATATTAAACAAACCTATATTTGTTTGATTTTCCTGGTCATGTTTAACCCAAAACAAAGAAATTAATTAGATAAATCTTTATTTATCTTATTATTTTCTAGGAATAATTATTTAAATCTTATTTAAATAATATTCCTTATTAAATATGACTAAATCACCCATAAATAATTAAATAAATCATTATTTATTTGATTATCTTTTAACCACCTCCTTAAAATGATAAATAAATCATTTATTTATTTATTATTCACAAATAAAGGGATTTGAACCAAGTCAAATACTTTTTCCCTCCAACAAATATAATAAAATATTCCATAAAAGGTGGATCTAAATTTGGTTAATGTTATTTTAATCATGCACCAAGATCTAGAATGACCCAATATTTTGTTATAAATAGGAGGGTTTTTCCTACCATTCTTCACCTTTTGTTGCCTATTAGATCAATCTGGATCTAAACTCTTGGTCTGACTTTGATCCATTATCATTGTCATATTTTCCATTATTTTGTTGTGTGAGCTCCTTTTGAGTTCTATCTTTGTCTGGGTTTTCTACACCAACAAGAGAGAGAAATGCTAGATCTGAAGTGCTGAGGACTTCCAAGAACCCCTCCCATTGAGGAGAATTGGAAACTCCTTCTTGTTTTCCTCCCAGGTGCCCTTAATACAAAAATTCTTTCAAAAATATTGTTCTTGTCTCGTCTATTGGATATATGGAGCAAAACCTTATTTTTACTGCTTAATGTCTTCTTATGCATAGATCTGGTTTTTGCAGCACTTTTCTTGGTCAACTAACTACAGATCTGAAGATATTGGCAGCCATATTTGATGTTAGGGCTATTATTTATGCGTATATAAAGTGTTCTTTTTTCATACACTTCGACAAAAGATTCATACTAACAACTGGCGACTCCACACGGGTTTTCAATTACGACCGTTGTCGTTTTTCATATTCCTACATATCCAGCTACTTCAGACCCTAGGGTTTCTTTTCAACTTTTTTTTTCCTAGTTATGTTTTTTTTCACCTATAAAACCCTAAAAAATTAAAATTTCTAACTTCCGCATGTTTCTGGCCCTATTGTGCAGGAGACAGACATCCGCTGCAACTGAGACGACAACTTTTTCGGAAATCTGCCGCCGGGACACCTGGAGCTTCAGGTCGCACTTTTTAGCCCAGAAACCACGACTTGGACTCCAGGTCACACTTTTTAGCCCATTAACTGCGACCTGGGTAGCGGAAAACAACCCAAAAACTACTACCTGAGCGAAAAACAGGTCAAAAACTCTGACCTGGACTTTTTTCTGGAATTTTTCTGAAATTTTTCTGGGTTTTGTCTGAACCTCTGTCAGGGTTGTCTGACCTCCGTCTTCGCCCGTTTAGACCTATTATTGCTTTTTTTTACTCAACTAAGTGGGAATCTAGCCCCCTAGGGCCTCAGTACCCTCCACTTTTTGTGGAAGAGTTTTAGCTGCTGTAAGTGTCTAAATTTTCAGAGTTTTCAGCCATTTTTTTTCAGATCTGATCCCTCCTTTTCAGATCCCTTTAAATCATCTCCTCTCCCTTTCAAATCACCTCCTGAATTTTTTTTGGATCTACCTTTAGGGCCTCTTCCTTGTCCCTTCTGATTTTTGCTGATTTCCTCCTTTTTTATAGCCACCTTGCCTCTGCCTCTTGGCTGTGTTCTACACCTTTTTTCAACAATTTTCCCCTTTAGATCCTTGTCCCTCCCGACCTTAGATCTATTGGCCACTTTTTCATGTGTTTTCAATAGATTTTTTCCCTCTTTTAGATTATTTTTTAGAGACCCGCCTTCTTGGGTTAGATCGATGCATTAATCGCTGTTAATTTTCTGTTATTTCAGCATTATATATTGTTTTCTGCAGAATTATTTTCAGTTACGCAACACACTTTTTATTTTTCTCTCAAAATGAAAAGGGTTTAAAAAATAAAATTAACGCACACCACACACTCACCCTAAGCGAAGAAGAGCCTGGTTAACATCGCCAGGAAAAGACTTTAAAATCAATTGACACTGCACCTTTTCTGCCCTTGTTTCGACATTGTCATCACTTGATTCTGCACCTCCTTGCCTCTGTTGATTGTTCTTCTTCCCCTTGTGCCGTGTTTGTGTTGTCACCATTGCGCCCCCAAGGCACACATCCCAGAGAATTCTTGGCCTTCACCCTCAGTTTTCGATCGGTCGACCTACTCCTTCCCGCCGTCGTCGAGTTAGTCCTCCTCCGAGTCCGCACTCCGACTCCTCTTCTGATTCATTGGGTTCTCCTTTTACTTCTGGTTCTCCCCCTGTCACCTTCACTATGTTTGGTCCAGGGCCTAACGCTAGCGGGAATCCCGGCCCTAATGTTGGGACTACTACTAGCGGAACCGCCACAGGAACTACCTCGACTACTCCCTTGCTCCCCTTCCTGGTAGGCCTCAGCCTCCCCGATTTGGACCGGTTGACAAATGACCCTATACACCATGATGCTAGTTGGCTTGCTATGCCGACAAAGCTCCCTTCAGACATCCCAAAGTTTGAAGGCCTTGCTGGAGAAGATCCTTCAAATCATGTTCGATCTTTCCACATGTGGTGTTCATCTACCTCCATTACCGATGACTCTGTCTGTCTTCGGTTGTTCCAACAAACGCTTACAGGCGCGGCTTCTAAGTGGTATGTTGATCAGGCCCCTTCCTCTCATTCAACCTTTGTGACTCTTGCCTGGGCTTTTTTATCGTACTTCCAGCTTCCCCTTCGTTATGACACTGGTATCGAACTTTTGACTTCTTTCCGTCAATCATCTGCGACCCGCCTATCCGATCATCTCCAGGAATGGCGGAGAAGAAAAAGCCTATGTCAATCCCCTACCTTCGAATACCATGTGTACATGGACTAGTTCCTTAGATCTCTCTTGTCTCCTATCGGGAAAGATGTCGCATCACATTTCCCCTAAACTGAAGAAGCCGCCCTCCAACTGGCGTTAAAATATGACTTGATCTACGCTCAAACAGGTTATGTTTATACTGTTATACCTGATCTCCCCCAACCCGGTGGTGTCAATGCATCGGGGGCACCTCATGCCGCCGATGGTATCGTTGGAGCTCTCTCTCATCCATATGCCCAACCTCCCATGGGTTATGGTTTTCCTGGGGAGGGGGCAGCACCTCCTGCACTTGTTCCCCTCTTGGTAGCACGTATCCAGGATATAGCATGCCTCCCCTTTTGGCCCAACCTCCTGGTCACCATACTGTTACCCAACCCCCTTATTATTCGTATCCGCAGTTTAGTGCTCCGGCTCCTTCAGCATCAGCACCTCCGCCTCCCTGGCCTTCTCAACCCCTGCAACAGCAGTCACCGCCCCCTCCAGAGCAGGTAGATGCACAGCAGGGATTCATGGCTACCCAACCACCTCACGGATAGGTGGCCACTCAACCTTCCCCTTCTGGTTCCTCCGATTACCAGATCCTCATGATGAACTCTGCTCCATCCCCAACCGTCGACCTTAACCTTCAAACTCGGTCTCACCAGTACCCCAAGCCTTCCGCTCAGTCTGCCCCCGAGTCCCATTCTTCAGGTTCTACAGAGCCTCTTTCGACATCCAATGGTCCCTTACATATCCCTCAACCCAAAGTTGAGGTTCATACCAATATTCCTAAGGGACCATTACGCCGAAATGCTACTTCTGGTCGAGGTGCTCATTTCTATAGCATAGTAGATGATTTGGCGCAGTCCCCTACTGCCATTTCCACATTGGAACTCCTCCAGTCGTGCCCTTCCCAAAAGAAGGCTCTGCTATCTGCCATGGGCGCTGTAGATCCTGCTGATGACCAAATGATTGTTTTCGACGCCCATCAATCAGAACATCCTCCTCTTCTTGCTTCCGTTGCCTTCCAAATCCCAGTCAAAATCCGGAACGCTAACGTTTCTCGGTGTATAATTAATGAGGGGGCATCCACCTGTGTGATGTCCGCTTCGGTTTGGAAGCAACTCGAATCTCCTGAGTTGGCCCCTTCCACGATCACCCTTCGAGCGTGGGACGGCCACGCCTCCTAGCCCATTGGCCTTTTTCGTAATTGTCCTATCACCCTTGCGGGCAAGACTGTTTGTGTGGACATCGAAGTCATCGACGCCCCTCTCGATTACAACATTCTATTGGGGCGAAGCTACACCTATGCCATGTCTGCTGTCCCATCTGCGGTTTTTCGCAAGATGTCTTTTCCTCACAATGGAAAGATAGTCACCATCAACCAGTTGACTTATCATGAGTCAAAGTCTCAGACCTCCCCTGAGACGACCATCTCTTCTGTAGCCAATAAGCAAACCATCGATTCCTTGACCAGTGTCTCTCTCGACGTCTATAAAGACTCCTCTTTGCTTGGAACTTTTCCTGGTCTCCCCCCTCCTCCTGTCTCTGACCCCAGCTCATCGAATGTTTGCATGATGCAATCATCTCGGGCTGCTCTCAAGCAACCTGCTTCGGCTAGTCAGCAACCGCACTCTCCGCAACCTGCTCCTAGCCCTTCACCTGCAGCTGGTAGTCCTGAGCCTCTTTATCCTCCTGGAACGGTTCCTCCAAGCATTAGCCATTTAGGAGCCATCCCACATGGCCATTACCCCTCTGGTCAGATACTGTTCCTAGCTCCCCCATTAGGAGTGTACGCGTTACCTGTCATGGCCACCCTCTGTCTTCCTAACCTAACCCTTGGGATTCCCGTCTGGTACCTTGATCCTCCAGCCCCAATCTTGCCTGGTCAACCCCAACCTTATCTTGCTTTGACCCCAGTTCAACCGGTCCCCAGGACTTCTCCCGCTGCAACAGTGCCTCAGTCACCTCAACAGGAACCACCTCCTGTTGCGACCGCTTCGGGTAAGAAGGGCAAAGCTCGCAAGGGGGCATCAAAGGAAAAGGCTGACCCAACAAACCCTGCCCCTCCTCAGCCTCCAAAGCATACCATCCAGTGTGTTTTGTGTGATGATTTTGGTCACACCACCCATTCCTGTCCTGACTTGCCTCATCTCAAGCCCATGGTTAATGTCGCGTTCCTTGAGTCCAAGGTCCCGGAAGCCTCTATTCCTTCCGTGACCGCAATCAAGAACCCCAAGACTATTCACACCAACCACCCCTGTGCTTTGTGTGATCTCCATGGCCATTACACCCATCTTTGTCCCCACCTCAAGGACTTCCTCACCTCTCTAGCCACGGTCCACCAATTCGAGGCCAAGCGCAATGAGTCCACCTCTCCCCTATTTGCGCATTTTTCTTCGACAGAACTAACAGACATGCCAGCTCCCATTTACATTCCCCCTCCTGATGTCGAGATGATGGAGCCTTCATCCACCATTTTCTACCTATCATCATCCATGAGACCCTCGGGGAACATTCCCTCTGAATCCTCCCCTGTTGTTTCGCTTGACCTTCCTTCAACGATCACCCTGTGCTCAACATCGGTAGATCCTTTATCTACTCACTTTTCCAACACTCCTTGTGACGATGCGCATGTGAACCTCTCTTCTCATGATGATGAGCCAGGTAGCTTCGCCACGTTAAGTGGTCTTTCTTCCACCAGTCACCCCATCTTCTATCACGATGACGACATTACGGATGAAATCCCCACCCCTGACTTTATCTATTCCCCCTTACATCGAACCCATGCATTCGAACCACATACACCTTGTGGCCATTACATTGACACCCAATATTTGGGTAAGGGGGCACCCATATTCGAGAGACCAGGAGAAGAAATTCTCCAAAACTCTCCTAGTGTATCTGATCGTGTTGACTTTAGTAACATTATTCTTCCACATTTCGAAGAACCTCTATAGTCCCATATCACTTCAGATCACTCTAGGAATGATACCCCTTATCGTTCCCTCATCTTCCATCAGCAACCCAATCTCTTAGACATTGTTGTTAACCAACCTATGGGTTTTCTAGGAGAGCATCAGTTCATTATCTCCAAATCCTCTCTTTGGGATAGTGACACCAGGTATGCCAACCCGAAAACTTAAAATCCATTTGCTTCATATATGCAGTACTAAAAGATATTAGTAATCCTCCATTTCATTTCTCAAACTGCATAACCATAACGAAAACAAATGGCACACCACATCATTAAAATGTGTTTAGATTCCCCTTTTTTCTAAATACATTTTGGCATGACCACACCATGTTTGGGGGCACCTATGCCCCTCAACCATAACCCTCCTCAAAATCGAATTTCTTCACTTGCAACACTCATACTATGGGCACCATTTGGCCTCCATACTTATCCATGCTCGTGTTGATGTTCGTCGTAAGTTACCATCTTGTAATCATGTTTTCATGGTCCCCCATTGGACCTTTACTGTGTGGCAGCACCATCGAGTCACCCTTGTTTAGAGCATCCGAGTGGAGTCATCATCGCATTCATGGAGTCTATCCCGAGTCCCTTTGTACCCCGCTATAGTCCTCCATCCTTCATTGCTTGGTCTCTCTCTTGTGTCGCACATTATGGCCTTCATTCCCACTGTCCCCTATCCCTGATGATATTGTGTCAGTCGCTGCCATGTCATTCATGCCCTTTATGCTCTAGCAAGGGAATTCGTCCATTCGCCACTCAGTCCCCTCCATTCCATCATCATCATTGGTATTAGTCTGTTAGTCGCTGTACTATTTTCTCTCATGCCTTAGTTGAGGATCTCTCATTGCCTCAACTATGGCAGACCTCCTTCTGTCGACATCAGCTCCTTCTTTCTAGAAGACAGTTCTAGAGGGTGGTGTACCTTGGTTCCAGCTTCCACTCTTGTTCGGTGCCTCGGATCAGGCAAAGGGATCTCTCATTTCCATTTGACTTGATTGTTTCTCCACTCCAGCTCCTTTCAGCATGATCGAGATCCGTATGCTTGTTGGTCCAGTGATGCAACAGCAGCTATTGGTGATTCCTGGGTGTGTGTGAGATGTCTCAGCCCTCATGAGGGGGTGGCCCTGCAAGTAGCCCCCCACATGCCCGGATGACCTCTTCATTGCAGCCTTCGATGCAGCTCCATATATTTGATGATGTCGGCCTTAGCCGCTTGCAGCGCCTCTTTGATTTGCATGTATCTGTCAGATTTTGTGAGCCCTTCCCAATTTACAGGGGGCATTTGGGTTGTATTTGTATCTCATGTACTCAGATATTATTGTACAAGTCCTGGCTGTTATCCCAGGCACAGCATGTATATGGGATTCCTCATTGTATTTTTATCTGGCTCATGATTATGCCAGCTGTACTTTATGGTTCGGTCCCTTGCTTACTGGACACACTATTCTTTTGTACTTTGTCTCGGCGGGCATAGGTATGCCTCCCCCGCCGCCTTCAGCACAGGTACCCTCTCATAAAAAGAGACTTGTTGCACCTGCGAGTCTCATCTCCTCAGGGTCTAGTCCTTCACATATTGTCTACTCTCACATTTCTCCGACTCTCTTTGATGTTCCGTGATTGAGTTCTTACAACGTACTTCGGGTCATGCGATTAGATCCTTGCTCCTAACACCGGCCACACGCCGGGGGACAACTGCTACACCATTTTTTGGTCATCTAACCTACTATCATTAGATGGACCCAAGTACACCATGTAAGACCAATTTTACCCTAAGTAAAATTTCTTTCACTATGTGAAATAACTTAATAAAACACATTTATTAGGTCGTTTATGGTCTAAACAGGAAACCCCAAAAGGAAATATTAAACAAACCTATATTTGTTTGATTTTCCTGGTCATGTTTAACCCAAAACAAAGAAATTAATTAGATAAATCTTTATTTATCTTATTATTTTCTAGGAATAATTATTCAAATCTTATTTAAATAATATTCCTTGTTAAATATGACTAAATCACCCATAAATAATTAAATAAATCATTATTTATTTGATTATCCTTCAACCACTTCCTTAAAATGATAAATAAATCATTTATTTATTTATTATTCACAAATAAAGGGATTTGACCCAAGTCAAATACTTTTTCCTCCAACAAATATAATAAAATATTCCATAAAAGGTGGATCTAGATTTGGTTAACATTATTTTAATCATGCACCAAGATCTAGAATGACCCAATATTTTGTTATAAATAGGAGGGTTTTTCCTACCATTCTTCACCTTTTGTTGCCCATTAGATCACTCTGGATCTAAACTCTTGGTCTGACTTTGAGCCATTATCATTATCATATTTTCCATTATTTTGCTGTGTGAGCTCCCTCTAAGTTCTATCTTTGTCTGGGTTTTCTACACCAACAAGAGAGAGAAATGCTAGATCTGAAGTGCTGAGGACTTCCAAGAACCCATCCCATTGAGGAGAATTGGAAACTCCTTCTTGTTTTCCTCCTAGGTGCCCTTAATACAAAAATTCTTTCGAAAATATTGTTCTTGTCTCGTCTATTGGATATATGGAGCAAAACCTTGTTTTTACTGCTTAATGTCTTTTTATGCATAGATCTGGTTTTTGCAGCACTTGTCTTGGTCAACTAACTGCAGATCTGAAGATATTGGCAGCCATATTTGATGTTAGGGCTATTAGTTATGTGTAGCTAAAGTGGTATTTTTTCGTACACTTCGACAAAAGATTCATACTAACAGAAATAAAGGGATGACCATCTGCATATGATCTGGTTGAGAAATTGATCAGGCAAAACATAAAATGGCTCTGAAAGGTGTTGACTAGGAAGGAGTTGAGAAGGATTGATGAAGAGAGCAAGAAAAAAATCTGCAGCAAGAATGAAATAAGGAGGAGAGGACTATGATTTATCTCCAAGGGACCTTGGGCCCTTAACCATTCCTATTCAGGTCATAAGAATAAGGAAAGAAAGACAGAACAAGAGGAGATTCCTTCAGATCATGGGGAGTTTTTTGTAGCTGGGTCTATTGATCTTCATGTATAAATTTAATAGAAAATATGTATTGGCTAGATTATCCTGATCTAACAATAATATGCTACTATTAAATACAAAATCGCTTCTACAAAATCTTTGTGGAATTTGAAACACAATCGCCAATCACAATATCATGAAGAACGACCAATCACACATAACACAGATAATTTTACCGGGAAATCATAAAGCTAAAAACTTCACTACATTCTATTATGTATTATATCATGGATCATGAAACAATTACATACAAATCTCTAATCCAATAGCTCTCAGTACATGAGCTAACTTTCTCACACTGTCATACAAAAATTGTCAAGTTCCTTATCCAATTTACTATATCCAGACAGTTTGCCTCTATTGTGCAATCCCAACTGATAGAAATCCTTGAATGAATGGAATCCTACTTGCCTTGACTATGCAATACTCATGGGAACATCCAATGTGTGTGCGGTTGCATGTCTACAACCGATAATGTCACAAGTGATAGTCAACTGTCCCTTTCACATACATCTCAACTGGGTCTCCACTGATTCTGACATGCATGCAGTTAATAGTAGTAAATCTTCAGTTACATGTGAGGCCACTGATTGTTAATTAATTCACTTGATCTCTCACTAGTGTATCTTCAGTTACAACTAGCACAACTGAGTTTAACTCACTTAACTGAGTTAAACTACTTTACAACTTTCATAACTGCACTTCCAGCTCTGTTCCAACTTCGAATCACTTAGTTACAACTAATTCCACTTGCATGTCCCACCAAACAACCTCTTAACTCAAAATTCCTATAGCTAACTGATTTTCCACTTCAGTTAACTATTTCCAAATGCTCATTGAGAATGGACTATTTTTATTGTCCAACTATTATTAAGGGATAATAATGGTCAACATGCAACTATAAATAGACATGCAATCTATAAATATAACCTGAACATACATCTATAAATAGACCTCATCTATAAATAGAATTTTCTCATGCATCTATAAATATACCTCCACCTAAAAATAGACTAAGTCTCCATCCTAGTGAATTTTCACTAGGATCTTCTTGTTGAATCTCAACACTCCCTCTCAACAAGAAAGGGATTATCCTTCATGCTGATCATGTCTCTATGGTATTCGAATTTTCTCCTGTTCAGCGCCTGCATCATAATATTTGCATCCTGATCTTCTGTAGGAATGTACTAAAGAAACATGATCCTCCTCTACACATAATCTCTGAGATGATGGTATTGGATATATATATATATGCTTAGATCGATCATGAAACACAAGATTAATCGAAAGTTTAATGCAACTCTGATTATCATAATGAATCACTGTCGGATCTAAATGAGAACCAAACAAACCAACCAAGATCTTTCTCATCCAGATAGCCTCACATGCAACTTGACTCATTGCCATGTATTCTGCTTCCGCTGAACTGAGTGCCACAGATCTCTGCTTCCTGCTATACCAAGAAACAACGGCAAATCCAATGCTAAAGATCCCCCCTGATGTGCTCTTTATGTCCGATGGGCTACCCGCCCAATTTGCATCCGTGAAGCCATGCAAATTCACCTCATCCTTCTATCTGTACCATAAAACATACTCGAATGTGCCCCTCGGGTATCTCAGGACATGCTTTCTTGCCTTCCAAAAGATCTTGGTAGGCTTAACCATAGCTTGACTCAGTTGGTTAACCGCATAGCTAATGTATGGTCTTGCGTTCACTAGATACATTAGCGAACCCACTAACTGTCGATAGACAGTAACATCCACTACCTCTCCAGAATTAGCATCCTATTTCCTCCAGTTTCCCGGAAGAGGAGTATCCATGGGTTTGCCGCCCTCCATGTGAAACTTACCCAGTATCTCCCGTGCATACTTGCCTTGATACAAAAAAGGTTCACCATATCGCTGCCATATTTCCAATCCAATGAAATAATGAAGGAGGCCCATATCCTTCATCTCGAACTCCTTTGGAAGATCCTCCTTGCATGAGTGTATCAGCTACTCATCACCAGTCAATATTAAATCATCAACATAAAGAAAAATGATTAAAATCTTACCCTCCACCACAATTTGGTATAGGTTTGCATCTGCTTCACTTTTGGTGAATCCCAGTCCAGTGAAATAGTTCTCTATCTGAGTGTACCAAGCACGGGGTGCTTGCTTCAACCTATACATCGCTCTTTTGAGTCGGCACACATGCGACTCACTGTTGAAGATCTTGAAACCTTCAGGCTAATATATGTACACCTTTTCCTCGATGATCCCATTGAGAAACGCAGTCTTCACATCCATATGATGAATGCACCAACCCATCTGCGCTGAGAGAGCAAGGATGGTCCTTATGGAAGAATACCTTGTGACAAGTGCAAAGGTTTCTTCATAATCTATCCCCTTGATCTGTGAGAAGCGTCAGGCCACAAATCTGGCCTTATATTTCTCAATGCTCCCGTCAGCAGATTGATTTACCTTGTAGATCCATCTCGAACCTACCACTGATTTATCAACCGGCCTTAGAAAAATTTCCCAAGCACTGTTTTGACAATGGAGTCATACTCCACCATTGCATCTACCCATGTGGGCTCCTACACTACTTCTTTAAAGGAAGATGGTTCACTCACAATAAATTTTCTCATGAGAGCCATGTATCCAGTAAATCGGTCAGGAGACTGTCTTTGTTTGTGCTATGAAGTATGGAATCCTACATTCTATGCAGCATCAAGTCTCAACCTATCAACTTATGTGGTACACCTTCTACCAGTTCTAATGGTTGGATCTGCGTGAGGGGACTCCTCCACTCCATGAACCTCCTCCTATGGCTGATCCACATCTAGAGACTCATCTTTGGGAACTAACAGTTCCTCCTCCATGTGTAAGTGTAGCTCCCTCTCAAGCGACAACTGCATGGCTTTCCCCTCATTGAATTTTATATCTCATCGCACCACATTCATTCGACTGTTTGGAAAACACACCCGATAATTATGGGGTGTTCCTGTGTACCCCACAAAAATCCCAACTTCAAGAGTCGGCTCCATCTTCTTCCTGGCATCCTTGGTCACATGCACTTAAAAATATGAGCCAAAAGTCTTAAAGTGTGAAACATCCGATTTCTTACCAGTGAAGGCTTCTTCAGGTGTACTCATGCCAAGGAATATATGAGGACAACGGTTTTTCACATAAACCGCAATGTTTCATGCTTCAGCCCGCAAATGCATTGGTAGGCCCTGATCATGCAACACTGCTCATGTTGCACTCACGATCGTTCTATGCTTCCTCTTCGCGACCCCATTTTGTTGTGGGTTATGAGGAACTATGAGCTCCCTTCGAATTCCTTGTTTGCTGTAGAAGTTTTTGAATTCGTTAGAGATGTATTCTCCACCATTATCGCTCCTCAGAGCCTTCACTTGATTCCTCAACTCTTTCTCCACCAATTCCTTAAGCTCACAAAACTTTGAGAATGTTTTATCTTTCTTCTGCATGAAGAAGATCCAACATTTACGAGAAAATTCATCAACAAAAATAAAATAGTACTTATGTTTTGTTGTTGAAGTAACCGAGAATAGTCCACACACATTTGTGTGAACTCTCTCAAGGATCCCCGAGGCACGGTTCTCCTTCTCATGAAAGGTGGACTTTACATACTTCCCCATGGTGCAACCCTTGCACTAATCTAACAGAGCAAGTGTTCCCATTGGAAGTCCAATAGATATTTGTTGCATGAATTTAAAGGCTCCATGATGAAGATGGCCCAATCACCTGTGCCATAATTCACCCTCATCCTGTCTCACCACTTTTTCTTCCTTTCCCGTCATAGCAACACAGCCATATACCTCCAGATTATAGAGATTCTTAACTCGAATCCCTATCCTCTTGGCTTGACCCATTGTTTTATGTCGCAGGAAAGATTTTCCATCATTGAAAACAATGTCATAGCCTGTGTCCTCCAACATTGTGACTGAGACCAATTTTTTCTTCAGACTTGGAACATGCATAGCATAATTCAATTGAAATGGTTTACCTGACTCCCTTTGAAAGGTAATGGTACCAATTCTAGTCGCACTATATCGTCCATCATCGCCCATCTCTATATGTATCTAGAGGTCTTTCTCCTCCAAGTCACTGAAAATTTACTTATCTCCTGTCATGTGAAAGAAAGCACCACTATCCAAATACCACATCAATCCCAATGCACTTGAAAAAATGCATGCGATCAAGGAGAAGTCAAGTTCAAATTGCAAGACAAGGGCCTCACCAGCTGTAGCTCCAGTAACATTCTTATTCTTCTTCTTTTGCGGAGAGTTAGTAGCGAGATGCTCATGTTCGTGACTGTGAAAAAACTTCACTTTGGACATATCCAAATTCTTTCATTTAGAATCAGATTTAGATGGAATTTCTTCCCCTTCCCCTAATTTTCCTTGGAAGCCAAAGAAAAATCCTCTTCATCATCATGCTTTGATGAAGAGCCATCTCTGGTGCTCTGCCTGAACTCCTCCTACACCAAATCCAACCACGATCATTCCCAATCCGGAAATTTTTCCCATCCGTTGATAGAGTCTTCATAACTGTGCTAACTCTTAGGAAGTCCCAAGAGAGGAATTCTCACCAAATCATCATCACCAAAATTTATTCCCACACTCCCTAGTTCATTCTGACATTGGAAAAACTTCGTGAGATACTTTGGAATGGTGTCGCCTTTTTCCATCTTGATCTTTCTGAGTTTATACTTGAGTGCCAATTTCCTATGGTCGCTACTGCTTTCAAATAGATCCGTCAAAGCCTTCCACATATCATATGGTGTGGCTTTCCCATGGAGGCTTGAGACAATGTGTGGTCTTGTACCCCCTCCAACAGAATCCTCCTTGCCTTTTCCACTTTCTTTCGCCATGCATCAAGATTAGCAGCATTTGCAGCATCTGGCTTAGGAAAATATTTTTCAATGAATTCCTTCAAGCCATTGTCTTCAAGTACTGCCTCCATCTTGTACTTCCAATAAATGTAGTTCAAGTTTCCCTCAAGTGCATACTCTAACCTCCAGCCATTGAAATCCATTTCTATTTGAATCAGTTGTAGCGCCAATAAAGTCTTTCTGCAAATTTGAATTCTTTCCACCAACAAACTCAGCTCCTGCTTCAACATTGCAATTTCCTATGCTCCGATACCATGTAGAAATTTAATAAAAAATATGTATTTCCTGGATTCTCCTAATATAACAATAATATGCTACTGTTAAATATAGAATCACTTCTACAAAACATTTGCGGAATTTGAAACACAATCACCAATCATAATATCATGAAGAAAGATCAATCACACATAACACAAAAAAATTTACCGGGAAAGCATAAAGCTAAAAACCCCACTATTTCTATTATGTACTATATCATGGATCATGAAACAATTACATAAAAATCTCTAATCTAAGAGCTCTCAGTACATGAGCTAACTGTCTCACACTGTCATACAAAAATTGGCAAGTTCATTAGCCAATTGACTGCCTCCAGATAGCCTGCCTCTACTGTGCAATCCCAACTGATAGAAATCCTTGAATTAATGGAATCTTGCTTGCCTTAGTTGCGCAATCCTCATGGGCACATCCAGTGTGTGTGTGGTTGCATGTGTGCAACTGATAATGTCACAACTGATAGTCAACTGTGCCCTTCACCTACATCTCAACTGGGTCTCCACTGGATCTGACATGCATGCAGTTAATAGTAGTAAATCTTCAGTTGCATGTGAGGCCACTAATTGTGAATTAATTAATAATTAATTCACTTGATCTCTCACTAGTGCATCTTCATTTACAACTAGCACAACTGATTTTAACTCACTTAACTGAGTTAAAATACTTTACAACTTTCATAACTGCAGTTCCAACTCTGTTACAACTTTGAATCACTCAATTACAACTAAGTTCACTTCCCTATCCCACCAACCAACCTATTAACTGAGTTAAACTAATTTACAACTTTCATAACTGCAGTTCCAACTTTGTTACAAATTTGAATCACTCAGTTACAACTAAGTCCACTTGCATGTCCCACCAACCAACCTCTTAACTCGAAATTCCTATAGCTAACTGATTTGCCACTTCAGCTAACAATTTCCAAGTTCTCATTGAGAATAGATTATTGTTTATTGTCCAACTATTACTAAGGGATAATAATAGTCGACATGCATCTATAAATAGACATGAAATTTATAAATAGAACTTGCACATACATCTATAAATAGACCTCATTTATAAATATAATTTTCTCATGCATATATAAATAGACATCCACTTAAAAATATCCTAAGGCTCCATCCTAGTGTAGGTGCATAATTTTCACTAGGATATTCTTGTTGAATCTCAACACTCCCTCTCAACAAGAAAGGGATTATCCTTCACCCCTATCTTGTCTCTATGGCATTCAAAATTTCTCCTAGTGAGCACCTTCATTAGAATATCTCCATCCTGATCTTCTGTAGGAATGTACTAAAGCAACATGATACTCCTTTGCACACAATATCTGAGATGATGGTACCAGATATATATATGCTTAGATCGATCATGAAACATAGGATTAATCGAGAGTTTAATGCAACTCTGATTATCACAATGAATCACTATCGGATCTAATTAGAACCAAAAAAAAAAACCAAGATCTTTCTCATCCAGATAGCCTCACATGCAACTTGACTTGCTTCCATGTATTTCACTTCTGCTGAACTAAGTGCCATGGATCTCTGCTTCCTACTGTACTAAGAAATAACTGTAGATGCAATGCTAAAGATCGCCCCTGATGTTCTCTTTCTATATGATGGGATACCCACCCAATATGCATCTGTGAAGCCATGCAATGTCACCTCATCCTTTTTTCTGTACCATAAACCATAAACCATACTCTGATGTGCCCCTCAGGTATCTCAGGACATGCTTACCCCCCTTCCAAAATAGCTTGGTAGGCTTAACCATAGCTTGAATTAGTTGGTTAACCGCATAGAAAATGTTTGGTCTTGTGTTCACTAGATACATTAGTGAACCCAATAACTGAAAATAGACAATAGCATCCACTACCTTTCCAGAATTAGCATCCTCTTTCCTCCAGTTTCCTGGAAGAGAAGTATCCATGGGTTTGCAACCCTCCATGTGAAACTTACCTAGTATCTCCCTTGAATATTTCCAATCCAAGTAAATAATTAAGGAGGCCCATATCCTTCATCTCGAACTCCTTTGGAAGATCCTCCTTGCATGAGTGTATAAACTTCTCATCACCGGTCAATATTAAATCATCAACATAAAGAAAAATGATTAAAATCTTACTCCCTATGAGTGCAAGTCCAACTCCCTCTCAAGCGACAACCGCATGGCTTTCCCCTCATAGAATTTTATATCTCGTCGCACCACAGTCATTCAAATGTTTTGCAAATACACACAATAATTATGGGGTGTTTCTGTCTACCCCACAAAAATCCCAACTTCAACAGTCGGCTCCAGCTTCTTCCTGGTGTCCTTGGTCACATGTGCATAAACATATGAGCCAAAAATATTAAAGTGTGAAACATATGGTTTCTTATCAATGAAATCTTCTTCAAGTGTACTCATGTCAAGTACTCTATGAGTACAACAGTTTCGCACATAAACTACAATGTTTCATGATTTAGCCCACAAATTCATTGGTAGGCCCTGATCATGCAACATTGCTCGTGTTGCACCCATGATCGTTCTATTATTCCTCTCCGCGACCCCATTTTTCTATGGTTTATGAGGCGATATGAGTTCTCTTTGAATTCCCTCTTTGCTGCAAAACTTTTTGAATTCGTTAGATATGTATTATCCACCATTATTGCTCCTCAGAGCCTTCACTTGCTTCCCCAACTCTTTCTCCACCAATGCCTTAAACTCACAGAACTTTGAGAATGCTTTATCTTTCTTCTGCATGAATAAGATCCAACATTTATGAGATATTCATCAACAAAAATAAGATAGTACTTATCATTTTGTTGTTGAAGCAACCGAGAATTTTCCACACACATCTATATGAACTCTCTCAAGGATCCTCAAATCAGGGTTCTCCTTCTCATGAAAGGTGGACTTTACATACTTTCCCATGGTGCAACCCTTGCACTAATCTAACGGAGAAAGTGTTCCCATTGGAATTCCAGTAGATATTTGTTGCATGACTTTCAAGGTTCCATGATGAAGATGGCCCAATCACCTGTGCTATAATTCGCCCTCATCCCGGCTCACCAATTTTTCTACCTTGCCCATCATGGCAACGTAGCCATATACCTCCAGCTTGTAGAGATTCTTAACTCAAATCCCTATCCCCTTGGATTGACCCATTGTTTTATGTCGCAGGAAAGCTTTTCCATCACTGAAAACAACGTCATAGCCTCTGTCCTCCAACATTGTGACTGAGACCAAATTTTTCTTCAAACCTGGAACATGCATAACATCTTTCAATTGAAATGGTTTACCTGAATCCCTCTAAAAGGTAATGGTACCAATTTCGGTTGCACTATATCGTCCATCATCGCCCAGTTCTATATGCATCTGGAGGTCTTTCTCCTTCAAGTCACTAAAAATTTCCTTATCTCCCGTCATGTGAAAGGAATCGCCACTATCCAAATACCACACCAATCCTAATGCATCTGACGCCATGCATGCAATAAAGGAGAAGTCATGTTCAAATTGCGAGGCAAGGGCCTCACCAGCTGCAACTCCAATAGCCTTATTGTCCTTCTTCTTTTGCGGAGAGTTAGTAGAGAGATTCCCATGTTTGTGACAGTGAAAACACTTCACTTTGGAGATATCCAGCTTCTTTCCTTTAGACTCAAATTTAGAATTGAATTTGTTACCCTTCCCATTCTTTTCCCACATACTTGCAATAGTTCCATTTCAACATCAAGTACAAGAAGGGCAGCACCAATAATGTTGCAGATTTCCTTAACAGACTGTCGATCGTGGCACTAACGATTGTTTTCAACTCTTTTGGGCACGAGACTTCGAGTTTGCTGCATCTCTACTAAAGTGATCCGGGATTCGGCAACACATACCAGACGCTCCTAGAGGGTAAGAGAGTTCCAAATATTCACCTTCAAGATGCATTATTATGCCACTTGGGACACCTTTTTATTCCTTCAACCGAGTGTGCCAAGTGTATTTGGGAAGAAAACTACAGTTGGGTCATTAGAAATTTCAGGGTTAAGAAAAAGTGGCAGTATTGAAGAAATATTTTTATTGGCCACACCTTCAAAACGATGTTGTGAAGTACATCAGATACTACACTTCCTACTCCATTTCCAAACCAACCATCAAGAAGCAAGGCCTATATGCTCCATTACCTACCCCTAGTCAACCTTAGGAATCCATATCCATGGATTAGATGTCGGGCCTTCCTTCTACCAAGCATGGAAACGACTGTGTTTTTGTGGTCATATACAGATTCTCTAAAATGGCCATTATGGCGGCCTGCAAGAAGAATATCGTAGCAGAATCCACTGCTAAAATATTCTTTTAACGATCGTGGGTACACTTTGGGATCCCATAGTCCATTATCCTAGATCGGGATGGTAGGTTCCTCAGTAAATTTTGGTCAAGTATCTAGTTTATGTTGGACACCAAGCTCACTAAGTCCACATCCTTCCACCCCCAAACTGATGGTCAAACAAAGGTCTTCAATAGGATGATCATACAGATTCTGCGCATGTACAACTCACAACATACACACACATGGGATGAAAGCCTCCCCTATGTACAACACAACTATAATCAGGCTCTCCACAACTCAACTGGCCACAACCCCTTTCAGATGGGCTTGGGATTCCAGCCACTATGTCCCATTGATGTGGCCATGCCATTTGCAACTACTTAGGTAGATTCAACTCATGTCTAGTCCGAAGCCGACAAGATGAAAAAATTCATTGAGAAAATTCAATACATTCTCCAACGGGTCCATGACATATTGGACAGAGCCAATGCTAAGTACAAGCATTGACATGATCAACATTGGGTGCCACACAAGTTCCAAGTGGGCGACAAAGTTTGGCTACATTTGCAAAAGGAGCACCTCGCTGGACCCCATCGAAAACTTCACCCACTCTGATATGGGTCATAAACCATCACCAAGGTGGTAGGGGACAATGTATTTGAGCTCATTATTCCACCATTCCTTGGTCTACACCCAGTGTTCAATGTGAAACACCTTTGGCCCTACTTTCCACCGTTGCTAGACACATCCGACATTGCAGAACAACTCACACCAACAGAGTTAAGCCCATACTACATGGAACAAGAAAAAACTGATAGGATCATGGAAACATAGATCAAGAAAACCCAAAAAAAAAAATATCCAGTTGTATCGGGTTGTCAAAGATGGCCAACCCCTGCACCAACACAAGTGGCTCACCAGGGACTAAGTTTAGCAGAAGTTTCCTCATCTCATGGAGTAACTCAACGCAATGGGGACCATTTCTTCCTTGGGGGGGGGGGGGGGGGTGATGTAGATGGATATTGGCGACAACCCGCCTATTCCACTTGGAACCCCACCATTGTTTCTTTCATTTTTTAGTTTCCTTAATTGTAGTACAATTAACTATTTTTAGCATTTTTTCTAGTCCTAAACTTCTGGAGCCATTTTGAGGCCCTAAATGACATTTTTTGAGAAAACTGGGACCAACATGGCCTTTTTTCATATGCTAGTCACTTGAAAGTTCTATTTCTCGGATAGATATTTCTAACGAGGTAATGTGCCCATCAAACAAAGATCGCATGCCAAAGTACATCCCCGGGAAGTTGATGTACCAATTTACCCAAATGAGGCCTATAGTTTTGGTGCTCCATCTCCTAAGGTTAGGTTTTTGGATGTTTAGTGTTTTCCATTGTTTCTGAATAATAAATAGGCCTTAAAGCCTCATTGTAACATAGTTCAGAGGCATGTAGCTGGCATATCTCTTCTCGTAGATAAGCTACCATCACCCGAGCTAGTTTACTTTCCATTATGTCTGTAAGCATTTTTCAATATTTTATATTAATGAAATGAAGGGTTATTCCTATTGAATATATTTGTTTATGTTTATTTATGTATTTTATTGCATTCCTACATAAGTCCAGATCACTTTATGAGTTTTCTCTCTTCAAATTGTTCTTCCTTCATGTTGCCTCTAGATGAGTTTTCTAGTTCTCATTGCCTACAACTTTGTATAGTCTCCTGCTCTATATTATTTATTGGATTGCATAGTTTCCTCCAAATTTCGCCCTTATCATGCTCTTCATACTCTTTATATTCCATAATATACTCATTTTCTTTCCAAGGCACACCCGAGATTTCATATGATAAGCCTCTTTTCTTTCATAGTTGATTCTTCAAATACAACATTGACAACTTGTACAACCTTCTCCACATGTATAATTTTGGGACTACAAAGCATATTTGGATGCTTCTTCCAGTGCCACTTAGAAGGTAAAATCACATATTTAAAATTTGGGTTTCAACCTTTCCCTCTTATGTCTTTCATGGAAATTTTAATTCATGAATCTATTTATACTTTCAAAAATGCATTTTTTCATTGATATGAATTTATTCATATATTCAAAAGTACAATTTAAACAATTATATATATATATATATATATATATATATAGACACACACACACACACACACACGACTATTTCAATAAGTAAGGGGGCCAAATCTTACAATTTTTTTCAGAACTCTGACAAAAAAGAGAGATTTGATGTTTGTTAAATCCCTACAATTAATCCCTTATTAAAGTCTCTCATCATCACCACTACCAAGTGGTTCGATTTTTTGTTTTGTTTCATATATATATATATCTCATCTTCAATATTAAATTACCAAAAAAAAATCAAAATACCATAATTTTGAATATTAAGCTATCCTAATACATGTAGAAAAAATATTGATTTTAATATATCCATATTAATGTAATAAGCTGTAATTATTTATAAAAAATATTTTTTAAATATTTTTTTATAAGCTAATTGTAAAAATGACAAACTTGCTATGGAATTGTAAATTTGTACAATTTATTAGTAAACATTTAATTAAAAATAGATTAAAAGTAATTAATTTAATTACGTTGTAAAGCATACCTACTTGAAAATAACTTTCCTAAATTGCTATATGTACTATTGAGCACTTTTGATTTTAATGTTAGACGATTCAAATAATCTCTACCTTAAGATTAAACACTGTTATTTTAAATTAGCTACAAAGGAAAATATATATTAACATATTAACGAACATCAAAAATCCTTGAGGGTTTCTACCGACATCAGAACTTCTGCTCTCCTACATCGAGCTCATTTTCTTCTCCGATGGCTGCAACAAAAATGATGGATACCTTCATTCAAGAAGGGGAATTAATCAGTGTCATCAGGATTTGTTTGAACAAGCAAACTGGGTAACAGCGGGCAACAGTCCACCTGCAAGACCATAACAAAAGCAGAAAGGATTACATGGACAGAGAATGCCAGAGGAATAAAGCTTCTCTTTTCTAAAGATAGTAAATACGGTAAAATCCCAGCCTTTAATCCTAGGGCTTGCGAAGGAGAGCAGTTTCAAATCTCAGGAAAGAAAAATGTTCTCCAGAAGGTAAGATTAGGGTTTTATCAGAACTTTTTCTTAGGGCTTTTTATTTCCCTGAATTCCTGGGTTTTCATTTGTGTTGTAATTTTACTTTCAGGGGATTCGGTGGATACTCTAATGGATACAATGAGGGATCGTATAAGAGGCAACAAGTGCAGCCGGAATACCCATCGCATTCCCCTTATGGCGGTTACTTGCAGGGGAAACGATATGGAAGTGGCCCCTTCCCGGTGGTGTGCCTCCGTGGGCTCCTATTCAACTGCGGGGAAACCGACATAATCGACTTCTTTGGTGGGCTCGACATCGTTGAAATTTTGTTTTTAAAGAAGCAAGGGCGCTTCTCCGGTGGTGCCTTCGTTGTCTTCTCCATGCCCTTACAGGCCGACCTCGCCCTAAATAAGCAAAGTGGGCAACATGCCGCTTGCAAGACCATAACAAAATCTCTTCAGGATTCCATCGATAGAGAATTCCAGAGTGACATAGCTTCTCTTTTATAAAGAAAGTAAATACAGTTAAATCCCAGCCTTTAATCGTAGGGCTTGCAGAGGAGCAGAGCGAAGGTTCGAATCTTGAAAAATAAAAATGTTCCCCAGAAGGTAAGATTGGGGTTTTATCAGACACTTTCTCTTCGGTTTTATTTTTCCCTTGAATTCCTAGGTTCTAATTTGTGTTGTAATTTTACTTTCAGGGGAGCCAGTGGATACTCTGATGGATACAATGAGGAATCGTATAAGAGGCAATGAGTGCATCGGAATACACACCGCATTCTCCTTATGGTAGTTGCTGAAGAAGTCTACAGGGCCGTTGCTTAAGAAGTCTGTTCTGAGTTCTTATTGATCGAATTTCTCCCTTTTTGAATTTGGTTTAACTATTTCTTTTAGTTTATAATAATGATAACTTTATGCTATTTTTGGAAATATTTTATTAATAAATAATAATATATTGTGATAATAAAGCATTTTAGTTTTGATTCTTGAATATATTTTTAAAAAATTGGACTACTACAGGGCGATTGTTGAAGGAGTCTTAACTATTTGTTTTAGTTTATAATAATGATAAATTTATATTATTTTTGAAAATATTTTATTAATAAATAATAATATATTGAAATAATGATATATTTTAGTTTTGATTCTTGAATATATTTTCAAGAAATTGGACCACTACAGGGTTGTTGCTCAAGAAGTCTGTTCTGAGGTCTTATTGATAGACTTTCTCATTTTGGTTTAATTATTTGATTTAGTTTATAATAATGATAAAATTATGTTATTTTTGAAAATATTTCTTTTATTTTATAATAATGATAAATTTATATTATTTTTGGAAATATTTTATTAATGAATAATAATATATTGAAATAATAATACATTTTAGTTTTGGTTCTTGAATATATTTTCAAAAAATCATACTAGAAATTGGATGAAGAGCATCTCTCAAGTCTGTAGTTGTAGAGAAATTTTGTTTATATTTTTATTTTGAAACAATGTGCTAAATATTATTAGCTTTGATAATATTTTATGATTAATTATTTTTAGAAAACCTGTATGTGTATTTATCCCTCTTAACAAATATCTATGATATTCTTAATTTGTATCTCTTTTTAACATAGATTTATGATATTGCTAATTTGTATGATATTGGAAATTTGTATCTCTTTTTAACACATATTTGTGATGCGATATTGCTAATTTATATTTTGGTGTTTCGTGCCTATAAATTGGACTACTACAAGGAAGTTGGTGAAGA
Organism: Pinus albicaulis; assembly: GCA_034641835.2. Taxonomy (NCBI): domain Eukaryota; kingdom Viridiplantae; phylum Streptophyta; class Pinopsida; order Pinales; family Pinaceae; genus Pinus; species Pinus albicaulis. The sequence continues at coordinate 670,088,503 of CM076574.1, read as the reverse complement.
AGTCTATTCTGAGGTTTTATTGATGGACTTTCTCTCTTTTTGGTTTTCGGTTAAATATTTCTTTTAGTTTATAATAATGATAACTTTATTTTATTTTTGGAAATATTTTATTAATGAATAATAATATATTGAAATAATAATACATTTTGGTTTTGATTCTGGAATATATTTTCAAAAAAACATATTAGAAATTGCATAAAGAGCATCTTTCAAGTCCTGTAGTTGTAGAGAAACTTTGTTCTATTTCTTTTAGTTTATAATAATGATAACTTTATGTTATTTTGAAAATATTTTATTAATAAATAATAATGTATTGAAATAATAATACATTTTAGTTTTGATTCTTAATATATTTTCAAAAAATCATATTAGAAATTGGATGAAGAGCATCTTTCAACTATGTAGTTGTAGAGAAATTTTGTTTATTTTTTTTATTTTGAAATAGTGTGCTAAATATTATTAGTTTGATAATATTTTATGATTAATTAGTATTAGGAAATATGTATGTGTATTTATCCCTTTTAACACAGATTTGTGCTATTCCTAAGTTGTATCTTTTTTTAACACAGATTTGTGATATTGCTAATTTGTAACTGATATTGCAAATTTGTATCCCTTTTTAACACAAAGATTTATGATATTGCTAATTTATATTTTGGTACTCTTTTAATGACTATTTTTTAATTTATTTTTTTCCCTATAAATTTAATTTTAAATTTCTATTATTAGTTTTTCATTTTAATAGCTTCTTTAATTTTTTGTAATTATTCCATATCATTTACATGAACAATTTTCATTGTTAACTTTTTATAAGTATGTTTACAAATTGATTTCTACTTGATTTTGTCGTTTCATTTGAGTCATTATAATATATATAATATGTCATTTTTTGATATTAGTTTTGTTCACAATATGATATAGTAGTTTAATGAGGTTGATACTACTACAATAGTTGTTAAGATTAAGATTTTAGGTGCGTTAAGGTTCTTGATGGTGTTAAATTCATTTCCACCAACAAACTATTCTCCATAAAAAATAAGGGTTATCTTCTTGTTTGATTTGGGCCAATTTCTTGTTTGAACAAAATTGTGGTCTTGGTAGATAGGGCCCAAAGATAATGTGAGTTTTATAAATGACACAAATGGGTCAGTTAGTAAAATCAGTCTTGTGAGTTGATTTGAAAAGTAACATACCACATTATTATTAAAAATAATAAATTACTCTTTCCTATGTTTTTTTTTTGGTAAGCTGAGGTAGTACCTGCGATTTTCTATTAATTAATGCCGGGCAAAAGGGACAAAAAATACAGAGCTAGATCGCAACCTACCCATAGGAAACCAGGTATTTAGGCCATCTAAGTTCAAAATAGTTCATCCAGAACATAAATAGTCTTAATAACAAGAATCTTAGCTGCCTATACTGAAGATGATACAATAACTAAAGGATTTCCAATATCATAGCAAAGATACTAAAGAAACCTACATAGAACCGAGAGCAACAAGTCCAAATAAAACTAAGAGCAGGAAAGAGAATCAATCCTCTTTAGAATCCATAGGAGCAGTTGCTGTAGCAGTAGCACCAGGGATCTCTACAGGGCACTGAGCAAGAGCTTTAACCTCCTTTTCTAACTTGGAAAGATGATTATATTGATGCAACTGTTGCAAATTGATGTCTTGAATGTTCCTGTTAATGTCTGCAAACATGGTCTCAAGTTTAGAATCTGACTTAGGCTCTGCAATTGATACAATGGCTTTAGCAAGAAGGCACTTAATGACCCAATAGGTGCACACAGTCTACTGATATAAGGAGGTGCGACCCCTAGTATGACCAGGGTCCGGAGCAACACGTTGCATGTCTTCATCAACCAGATTAGTCTAAGTAGTAGGGTGATCTAAAATATCAGATTCCCAATTAACAACCTGTTGACGAACAGAAGGAGGTATCTCGTGCAAAAAAGTATGAGCCAAAGGCTCAAGATGTTTTTCAAGCGGCTTACGTCCACTCTTTCGAGGTGGCACAGCAAAAGCCTGTGCACTTGAGCTACCAACTGACTTACGGCCACTGCGAACCATCGGGAGAGAAATGAAGCTAGTTGTTAACACTTCCACTGAGAACAAAAGAGGGGTCAGCTGAGAAGAGACCTGTGAAAAAAAAAGAGACTGATAATCAGCAACATCAGCAAAATGCAGGCCCGACAACACACGTAAGGAAAATGATGCATAAGAAGAGTAACCAGTGAAGCAACTAGGCCAGAGCTGAGAAACAGAACACCATAGAAGGCCAGTGAAAGTAGTCCGAGAAATGAGAAATCCCAACTGAGAACCTGTAATAGAATATCTCCAACTATAATTCGAGAAACCCCAGAAAAAAACCATTGTATGGATGGTGTGGGTAATAGCAGAGCTACAATGCGAAACTAGCAGCAAGAAGGGATGCATGCAACTTATAAGGAAAACTCAACAATGTGCCAGAAGGCCCCAACTATAATTCGCAAAACCCCAACACAACACCAATACACAGATGGTTGGAGTAACAACTGAACCAAAACACGAACTCGGCAGTAGGAAGGCATGCATGCGACTGATAAGTAAACCCCAACAATGATACAAAAGGTGCCAACAATAATCCAAAAAACCCCAATACAACACCAATACACGGATGGGGTGAGTAATAGCAGAACCCCAATGCAAACCCAACAGCGAAAAAGAATGCATGCAACTTATAAGAAGACCCCAGTAATGATATAGAAGGCCAGACAAATTGCAAGGCAGAAGGGGACAAGTATCAGCAAAAAGGGAAATAAACTGAGCAACAGAGAAACTGTAAGCAATGAACCCCTGCGGCAAAAAATCCAACCAAAACCTTCCAAACCGCCACTCACATAACATTTTTAAAGACACTATGGCATAAATCCGCAGGCGCATGGTGATAAGAAGCAGCAAATATGATATATACCAAAACCAAGAACGTTCCATCACCTTGTAACCCTGGCGCATGACACCTCCACGACAGACACCAACACCCATGAGAGTAAAAGACAAGAGGAAAAAATGACAAGGAAGAGGTAAACATCCCGGGAAAACATAATCCCGCACCGTCGACATAATTCCCAATAGAGCCCTGACAAATGAGCTGGACATTCCAGCTGGAAATAGTAAAAAGTAAGGATCATTTAAGAAAGAGGTTGGCGAATATCCTGTTGAAAAGCCGCATAAGCTCGCTGCATGTGCCCACCATGTGGTATTCGTACTGGTGTGGTAGACCCACTACCATGTTACCACGATCAGTGAAGGCACTCATGTGAGAGCGTGTGTTCGATGAGCCGCCCACAGTTCGATGTACATTTCCAACCGAGCACAGAGGACCAGAGTCCGGAGAAGCAGCACGTAGGTCCTTTGTCAATATAGTATGAATATTCGGCATAGCTTGCAAGGATTCCCGACGCCATAACTCATCCACAAAGCCATGAGCAGGATGACTCGCCCAATTGGAAAGAAAATCAGCGGCTTGATTTCCATCTTGACAGACATGTAGAGGTATGAGATATTCTATGTTGCGAATTTGTTGTTGAAGGTCTTGTACAATTCTGGCAGTTCGCCAAATTTTAGCAACAAAATCCAAATTTAAACCATGTATGAGTTCTTTGAGGATGCCCATGACCAGGGTGGAATCTCCCTCAATTTCAAGCCGACTGTATTTTTCCCGTTGAGCAATCGCAAGGCCAACCTTAACGGCAAGCAGTTCAACTTCATTGTTCATAGCATACCCCAGCTCAGTTGCAAAGACCCGTAGAGTCGTGCCTGAGCAATCCCTGAATAAACCACCAGCACTAGCTTGCCCTGGATTACCCTTAGAAGCACCATCGTAGTTCAATTTAATAAAACCCAGTTGAGGACGAACAAACATATTGTGAATTTGGGACGGTAAGGACACCGGTTTCCAACAGGAAGGTGCCACCATTTCTTAAGCAAGATTAAGCTGCTGAAGGATGCGCCGCTCTGAATCTGAAACCACTCAGTCCTCGTGATCCCACTTTTCAACCAAAATTGTCTCCCGAATGGCATGTGTAGTAAGGTGCCAAGTGTGCTGAGAAGGACAGCAACAACCCTGAAAAATTTGATGATTCCTCTCTTTCCACTGGAACCAGAGGAGAAAACCAACAACTAGAACCCATGCTCTGTTAACAACGGGGCTTTTATAATTCCCCTTACTCTTTCCTATGTTATTGCTTTACAGTGTTTCCTTTGCAATATATGGTGCAATTAAATTTTATATAAATAATATTAACTATTTTCAAATCCTCGGGGTCTTGGTTAAACGATGATGAGGCGTGTTGTTATAGCACTCAACACAGGTTCAATTCCCTTTCCCCATCTGAGTGATGTATGTGGACATGTTGATGAAAGATACAGTAAAAGGAAAAAAAGAGAAAAATGACAGGTACTACCAAACTTACAAAAAAAAATATTAACTATTTTCAAAAATTGTATTAAAAATGTAAATATTTATTTGAAAAATATTTTAATGTTATATAAAGATTAACTATTTTTAATAATATGAAATAAAAATATAAGATAAAAACATAATATATTGGAGTCAAAAAATGAATTAATTTTTGAAAAATAGAAACATTGTTTTCAACATATCATAAAGTAATAACATAGATTCTTAAATGGGGTAGGTTATATGATACATGTTGTATGTTAAAAATAAATAATAATAACATATTATATTTTTCCCATAAAAAATAAATATACATTTAACTATATATATATATATATATATATATTAAATTAAAAACCAAAATATATAAGTTTTAATTTGAACATGTAGTATGGCACCATGTGTAAGTATGTTGGAATTCAAAATAAAAAAAACTAAAGAAAAATTAAAAAATAAAATCTAAATAATGGTGACTTAAACAATGAATTACATAACCATATAAATAAATAGTAATAATTATTAAAAATAAATTTTGACAATATAAATTTAAAATATGAAGAAGTTTGGGAACACCCAAAAAAAGATATGGTTAATAAATAAAAATATAAATAAACTAGAGGTACTGTAAATAAATAAAACCTCTTTTTATACTTACCGAGGAAGTATGGTAAATACATAAAAATATAAATAAACCAAAGGTATGGTAAATAAATAAAACCTCTTTTTATATTTACTCCATAAACCTCTTTATATTTACAAAAAATAAAAAAGATGGGTTTTATTTAGGTGAAGCCTATATGCCAAATAACATGGGACAAATTATCCCCGATCGGGGTGTCTGACATCTGATCTATGAAGGACGTCACCATACTGTATACAGCCACCGAGCCTTTATGATAAATCAACTTGCAAATCACGGAACCCAACCCCCACAATGGATGGGCATCATTCCCAAGTACAGCTGTCGAGCATGCAATAACTTCATGGTTCATTCTCCGAATATAGATGTTTTCACTCTTAAGCCTTTCCTTGTCGCAGTTTGCATTCTATTCATTCATCTCTGCTCTGTGGAAGGAGTTCACGATCAGCAAGGAGCTCAGACCATGGACTCTGACATTCTGCGAAGGTATCCAGGGTATGTGATGGCTTTTTCCTTCACTCTCAATTTAGATTCTCTTCCGGATAAGTTCTGTGGGTTCACCTCTATTTTAATGGTTAATAAGTCTATTTTATTCCTCTCCCGGGGTATTTTGGTTCTGCATGTCTCTGAAATTGTAGTGGGAGTTCGTATTATCCCTTGTTTTCGAAGCCCAGACCCTCTTTTATTCATATCATGGCGTATCATAGGTTAAAGGGAACTCTCTTTTCGTTGTTCTATCATGAAGCTGTCATTCTATGTTGGTCTTCAACTTCCTCGTTTTTACTGGTCACAACAATGGTGACTAAGTTTCTTTTTATAAAAGTTGTAAATCCAAAATATTCTCCGGTCCAACTTAGGTCTCAGGAATTGGGCGCCTATTTAAATATCTTCCTGTCAAATTCAATTACTGTGGCTTCAGTTAATTTCGATATGTTGCCTAACATACAGTTGATTAGGTATGTGTTAAATCTTTTCATCTACATACATGATAGTAAGGCCTGGTTTCAATTCACTGTTTGCAAGTCTAACGCCAATACTCCTCATACTGCTTAGCGTCTTCATCTTATTCTTCTCCAGAGGAAATTACACTGTTTTTACATCCAAAGTTTTAGTAATAATGGTCTCTACACTGTTACTTCACTGTCTCCAGATACTATGCCTAAAACAAGAACAGGTACTTCCACTACAACAGATTTTCCTCCTCCAAATAGAGGTAGGAAAACAAATTCTGACACATTGGAAACTATGGCCAATATCTATGAGGAAACCACTCCAAAAGACATTAAAAGCTCAATTGATGCATGGGAACAAGATTCTGAAGAAGATGACATGGCTATCAGTGAGCAACAAGCTAGAATGGAATTCATCCTAGACTCGGTAAGTACAAGAGGTAGAGTCTCCCTATTTTAGCAGTGTGTGAAGACATATTGGAAAATTAAATGTGTTTTGGCTAAAGCATTGATGAGCCTACAGGAAAAAGAGGTTAAATCGTATTCTTCAGTGCTTCTTGAACTCCAAGCTATGAAACAAGAAATGCGATAAATGACGAAGGTTCAGCACCAGCAAAATGCCCAGATTGGTAATATCGAACAACAGCTCAGATTGTTTCAGCAAGCAGCGGTCTCTGCTTTTTCTGCAAAAGCTCCAAAAGATTCATCTGATGGATAATCAGATTTCTATTTTAGTACATTTTGAATGACTCTAAATAGTCTTTATCTTTTCAGTTTAATATGTAATTTCTTTGGACATTGTCGTGATAAACTAGAGGCAACTAAATGAAAGAAACGATTTCAATTTTGGTCTGCATTTAACTCTTTAAGGTGGCCAACAGACCTGGCTTCCTTCGAGCAGGTTGAGGCACCTTGATACTGATGTATTTTTTTTCAACTTTCTCTTATAATGGAAATGGCTAGGTACTACGGAATTTACAAAAAAAAAAACATGGGACAAATTATTATTAATACCTTGGGCCAAATACCATATTTATAAAAGAGGTATAATAAATAATAGATATATAAACGATATATAGAGGTAAGGTAAATAAATAAAAATATATCTCATATGATTAGAAATCAACATCTAATTATATACCAACCCTATGGGTCAAATACCATCTACCAAATTATTATTAATACCATGCAAAAAAACCTTATTAAATTATTATTATTATTAAATATAATATTCATATTAATATTATTAAATTTAATAACTTTGAATAAATATAATATTAAATTTGTTATGTTATAATATATATATATATATATATATATATATATATATATATAAGGGAGGGAATTAAAAAGACATATGATAGATGTGGAGAAATAGGGGGAGTGACAAGGGAGAGATGGAGATAAATTGAAGGAGAGGGGAGAGGAGGAATGAAGAGAGAGATAGATGGAGAGGAGTGAGAGAGGTAGAGAAGGGTAGAGAGGGAGAGGGAGACATAAATATGTAGGTGGGAGAGAGAAGGAGAGAGGGAGGGATAAGGAGAGAGGATTGGAGGGTAGAGAGAGAGAGAGAGAGAGAGAAGGGGAGGGGGAGAGGAAGGTAGGAGAGAAAGGGAGAGAGAGGAAGGATGAGAGGAGGAGGGGAGAGGGAGGGATAAAGAGATGGAGTTGGAGGGGCAGAGAGGGAGGGAAGAACAAATACATAGAGAGTGAGAAGTGGAGAGAGGGAGTGATAAGAGAGAGATGGAGAGAGAGTGTGTATGTTCAGGGGTGAGATAAAGAGACATAGAAGGAGTGATGGAGAAAAGGGGGGAGAGAAGGAGAGAGAAGGAGGAAGAGAGAGAATTGGAGGGAAAAGAGAGAGAGAGAGAGAGGATTGAATGGAAAAGAGAGAGAGAGAGAGAGAGAGAGCAGCAGGAGGTGGGGAGGGAATAGAGGGAGGAGGGATAGAAAGGGAGAGAGAGGAAGGATGAGAGAGAGGAAGAGAGTGATGGGGGAAGAGAGAAGATTGTGGGGGCGGGGGGAGAGAGAGAGGGAGGGAGGAAGGAGAGAAATTGAGAGAGAGGAAGGAAAAGAGAGGGGGCTTGAAAGAGAGGAGGAGAGAGGGAGGGAGATAGGAGGAGAGAGGGAGGGATAGAGAGATGGAGTCAGAGTGGGAGAGAGGGAGGGATAGAGAGATGGATCTAGACGGGGAGAGAGGGATGGAAGAAGAAATACATAGAGAGTGAGTAGTGGAGAGAGAGAGTGAGCAAGGGAGAGATGGAGAGAGATTGTGTACGTTTGGGGCTGAGATAAAGAGACAAACAAGGAGAGAAGGAGAGAGAGAGGCATGTAGTAACAAATTTGGAAGGTGAAGATAGAGAGAGAGAGAAGTGGGAGATAAATGAAGAGAGAGAGAGTGAAGAGAGGTATGGAAAGAGAGATGGAGATGGAGGGGGAGAGAGAGGGAGGTAAGAATAAATACATAGAGAGTGAAATGTGGAGAGAGAGGGAGGGGATAGCTGGAGGGAAGAGAGATAGAATGAGAGGGAGGGAAGGGGAATAGAGAGAGAGGAGGAGAGGAGGAGGGAGTGATAGATAGATAGATTGGATAAAGAGAGTGTATGTTTTGGTGTTGATATAGAGAGATAGAGGGAGATAGAGATATAGATGGAAGGTGAAGAGAAAGAAGAGATAGATGGAGACAAGGAGGGAGGGACAAAGAGATTGATATATATGGAGTGAGAGAGAGTGTGTGTTAGGCAGGGTGAGATAAAGAGATAAAGAAGGATAGATAGAGGGAGATATAGATATATATGGAGGGGGGAGAGAGGGAAGAAGATTACTTGCACTAGATGCATTGATTTTTGTGTAGATTTTGATTCCTAATGATATTTGATTACTTGCACTAGATGCATTGATTTCAATGTAGAGGATTTCTAATCCTATTTGATTGCTTGCACTAAATGCATTAATTTCAGTGTAGATGGTGATTTCTAATCCTATTTGATTTCTTTCACTAGATACATTAATTTCAACGTAGATGTAGATTTATAATTATATTTGATTGCTTGCACTAGATGCATTGATTTCAATGTAGAGGATTTATAATCCTATTTGATTGCTTGCATTAAATGCATTGATTTCAGTGTAGATGGTGATTTCTAATCCTATTTGATTGCTTGCACTAGATACATTAATTTCAATGTAGATGTATATTTATAATTATATTTGATTGCTTGCACTAGATGCTTTGATTTCAATGTAAATGATTTCTAATCCTATTTGATTGCTTGCACTAAATGCATTGATTTAAATGTAGATGGTGATTTCTAATCCTATTTGATTGCTTGCACTAGATGCATTGATTTCATTGTAGATATTGGTTTCTAATCCTATTTTCTTACTTGCACTAGATGCATTGATTTCAGCGTAGATGTTGATTTCTAATCCTATTTGATCACTTGCATTAGATGCATTGATTTCAGTGTAGATGTTGTTTTCTAATATTATTTGATTTCTTGCATTAGATGCATTGATTTCAATGTATATGTTGATTTCTAAGTCGATATAATTGGATGTATGATGGTACATTAATTTAAATTCATTGGATTAATAGTGTGCATTGATTTCAATGTAATCATACAAAATGATTGACAATGTATATTGATTTTTGTGTTATAGTAATCAAACCTATTAATGTTGGAGAGCAAGAGAGACAAGGTATAATGTTTTATGATTCCAATTGTCCTTTTCATTTAATCGATATGAAAATATGACAAAATTAATAAGGGCGACAATAAGAATAATAGAAAAAAATAGTTTGAGACTCATCACAAGACTATTTGTAATATACTAAATTGTTATTATTCACATTTTCTATCATTTAATATTATTACATTCTCACTTTGCATTCAAAATTTGTATTTCATCATTTTTCATCATTAAAGTTATTTTACAATATTTATCATCTCAACAAACTGAGGTAACTAAGTAAATTTAAAATTAAAATGACTCGATAAATCTCAGACATATTTAGCATATCTAAAATGGTTATATTAATATTAGATATATTTACATATTATTGATAAAATTAATCATATGTTGCTCATATTATCATAGATTTTCCTTTGCTGCACAAGACTGAAACTAGCCTAGATCCATCTTAACTCTGTATCTATCAAGCACGGAGAGGGATCAAATCTCTCAAGGTGCAAAAATTTCCTCAAATTTTTCACTCCAAAAAGAGGTTTGCACCTTGAGATATTTAATCCCTCTCGACGCTTGATAGATCTAGAGTTAATATAGATCTAGGTTGTTACTGTAAAATGGAATTGAACAATAACATGATTGATCTCATAAATCATTTATACGATTATAAAATAGCTAGTTATCATCAAAGTTAAAAATTTGGTGGTTAAGTTCCAACTAGGCACATACACAACAACCAAATTGATCTCATGAATCATCTATGGGTCATGTTTATCAAAAATCCCTAATTATCACCAACGTTAAATGTTGACGAGAAACACATTTTTTTTTGTTGTGACAACTCTTTGCAGGAGGTTTGTCAAAGTACCCACATCAAAGTTAATTTAAATTCCAACCAGTCACATATTATTTTTCCTAGGAAGTTTTGTGAAATCCCGCACACATTTATGATTAGTTGGCATTGGAGTTGAAATTTAAGTACAATTTTTAACTAATTTTATTTGAAAGGTAGAAAAAATGGTTGAAGTATAAGTTTGAATTTTGCAATATATAGTTAAAGTGTTTCAAAAAAAATTCAAAGCATTGAATTTATTTATTTAATAAAAAGCAATTTAATAAAAAAATACAATTTCATAAAAAAATTATATTATAATATATAATTTTTTTAAATTAAAATTACAATATGTAACAATTTTCAAAATCATTAAACCCTTCCAATAAAATAAATTATATATATATATATATCTACATAATTTAAATTACAATTAAAAAAAAAATCCAAAAATTATATCACCAAATTAAAAAATAAGAATTACTATTTATTACAAACTTGGCAAAATTAGAACCATTAAATGCCACAAAACACACATTACACAGAAATATATTTACAAGATCATTTAACACACATATATTTTTTAATAAAACTTATAACAACCTTCAAATTCAAGTTCAGGTAAAACACATAGATTATTAACTACTACCTCCAAAATCAACTTTAGATAAAACACATACATATCTCTTAGCAAGATCGTTTGGCAGTTACAACTCTCAAAATCAGTGATCTACTTTTAGGCATTACAATGTACAACTATTGCTCCAAATCCATTAAAAAAAAAACGAGACGACTTCTGGCAGTTCATACAAATATCAAAATTAGTATATTGGTTTTAAACATGAGAATGTATCGCTAGTTCTCCAAAACCATCAAAAATACCGTGAAAGGGATACTTTCAAAGCCAAAATGGGTACATTATGCTTACTACGACCAACAAATATTGTAAACTTGGAATGCACACAGTGAAGTACTACATGGAATAAAATCCTTAAAAACCTTTCATTCAAGATAAAGTGATTTCGTGCAATATTTTTGCTCGCTCCAAACTAAGAATTTCATCCTCTTTGGTAGAGAAAATGAAACACAATTAATTTGGTTGACTGCAATGTCCATACAAAATTTCAGCCTCTGCACTTCATCCTCATTGTCAAATGTCTTCAGTGGATACCATTTTTCACTTTATGTTTTATCTATACATAGTTTCCATACAAAAAGGCCTCTCGTATAAAATAAAACTATGTCTTTCACAGCTGATAAGAAGTATTTTAGATCGCAAGCACTGGGCTCCTATTTTTTGTGGCCCCTTCATTATGTTCCACCTTTATGCTCTCCATCGAAAGAAACAATGCTGACACACTCACCATCGCTTTACTTCATTTAAGAAATAAAATTTCCCATTTGAATATATCCCCTCCCCCTGAGGCTAAACTGAATTTATCGAAGGTATCTTGAGTTCAGTCCATTTATTAATCATGGAATTGTAAATATCAATCATCATATCCTGGTGTGCTATAGAGTTCCTTAAGTTCAGTCCATTTATTAGTCATAGAATTGTAAATATCAATTATAATATCCTCGTGTGCTACAGAGTTCCTTCTAGTTGTGAAAATCATTCCTATTCCTTCCACTCCTGATGGAATCATTTTATTGCTCATCCAAACCCCAATTTCAAATTTCACCCCTGTAGTAATTGGATTTCTCATCCAAGCCCCCATATCCACTAATGTAGAATCCATTCCCAGAATAAGGGTAGAGCATGTTTTGCATGTATCGAAAGCTAGACTAACAAAATCCCACCTTGTACACTCCACACATTCCAAAAGTTCTATCCAGGTTTGGGTGACATGATTGAAAATGTAGATTTCATCCTTTTCGGTACAAGAACAAAGTAACATCTTGCAACATGCCACAAAAATGCATCGGGCTTGGAAGAAAATCCACAGACAATCTGTGGAATTTGTAGCTACATTTTGTGCTAATCCATAGGGTTCTCACCAACTCTATGAAATTCGAGGACTTAAACATCTCTTTCCAACTTTTGATTATCTCGCTAAACCTAATAATGATTTTCATAGGAAATCTTGCTAAATTTTGCAATAACAAGTCTCGGTTTAATTTCTCCTATATTTTTGCTACCATTTCCATCTTGGAACTGCCATCCACATTTCTTTCCACAACAAAGCAGAGCAGACGGTGTGGTGTATCTTCATTGATAGATCATGACCAAAATCATGATGCTTCTCTATTTGATTAGAATTTGGGTGGTCATTTTCAAAATTCTTGTATCTTCATTGATAGATCACGACCCAAATCATGATGCTCCTCTATTTGATTGGAATTTGGGTGGTCATTTTCAAAATTCTTGTATCTTCATTGATAGATCATGACCCAAATCATGATGCTCCTCTATTCGATTGGAATTTGGGTGGTCATTTTCAAAAATTTTGTATCTTCATTGATAGATCACGGCCCAAATCATGATGCTCCTTTATTTGATCAGAGTTTGGGTGGTCATTTTAAAAATTCAATTGAGTATCGCATTAATGCATGCAATGTATATCTTAGATCAGATATGTTTAATCCATCTTGTATTCACAACATTGAAATGAAATGTATATCTTAGATCGTATATCTCTAATCCGCCCTATATTCATGACATCGAAATGCAATGACTGCATTAATTACAATGACCGGAAAGGCACTACCTTCATTAATTACACTGAACCATGGAGCCGCAAGAAGTTGGAATGATGGAGCTACCAACCGTGTTGGAGTGATGGAGCTACCAACCATGGAGCTGCAAGAAGTTGGAGGAGTGATGGAGCTACCAACCGTGGAGCTGCAAGAAGTTGGAGTGATGGAGCTACCAGAAAACATATAAATATGTATGACTATATGACTATTCTCATATGTCATGGTGCCATGCATTAAGCCACTAAACTACCTCATATACCATGGTGCCATGCATTAAACCACTAAACTACCAATAATTGACTTAGTGCACGGGGTTCTCACATCTCATGTGTCATGGTGCCATACACTCACCCACTAAGCGGCTCATATGTCATGGTGCCATACACTCAACCACTAAGCCAGAGTTTAGTTAGAGCATGGTTCTGACATCTCTCATATATCATGGGGCCAAACACTCAGCTATGGCATCAGTCATGATGCCATACACTCAGCCACTAAAATATCTCTCATATATCATGGTGCCAAACACTCAGCCACTAAGTCGCCAATGATTGGCTTAGTATATGGTTGTTAAAAATGACTAGCTTAGTTGCGCCACGTGCATGATTGTTAAAAATGGCCACCTGTTATATTTATGGAGTGCATAGTGATGTGATATACAATGTAATCTAACGTTATAGAGGACATTTGAATTAAATTAAAATGAAGGCCAAAGCATGGAGGGCATGGAGTAAACCAAACGAACATGGCCAGTAAACGGAGAACAAACAAAAAGGAACAGCACATCCGTTATTATAATTATTGTTACGATTACATTTCCTGCCTTAATTATGTGTAGAGGTGGGGAGGCCTATATTTGCATATGTATACACATTCAAGTTCTAGTGAATGTGCACGAGATGAATGGGTTATATTAATATTTTATTTGAGTTGGACACCTAGTATGATGTCCGCCTGATTATATCGACGGGATGAGCGGATTGATGAAGTAGGCAAAATGAGGGTGTCACGTTCTCTGTTCCTCATCACTTGCTAAGCTTCATTTTGGTCGATTCTGTAAGCGGCCCTCACCACTTCCTCCGGCATTGCTTTCAGAACTGAGTTCCTTCCTGCCAGAGACGACTACAACGAACTGCAGTACGTACATACCAATTATAATGATGATGATGAGTATAATTGCTCAAAAGTATAACATCAGATTAGCAGTGCTAGCTGGCCATTAGGTTATACTTACAGGTCTGATGTGGTGAACGTTATCCACTCCATCCCTTCGTCTCCCGCTTCCCTGACGACTGCGTAGAATTGGGGAATGACGATGAACTGCCCCTCTCTCAAACGCCCATTAAACACATTCCTCCCTTCGTCTCCCACCACCTCCACTCTCCCCTCCCCTCTCGTCACGTACATTATGGCATGTGCGTTCATCCTCCACCATGGAACAGACATTGCTCTCTGCATGCATCACCATTTAAATTTCATTCATTTGATTTGGAAACATTAACATCTTATATTGTATATATAAGTGAAGACCACATTAACATCATATGTATATATAAGGGAAGGCCACATTAACATCTTATATTGTATATATAAGTGAAGACCACATTAACATCATATGTATATATAAGGGAAGGCCAATAAAAGTTATTGCTTACCGGGCGGAGAACCACCCTTTCGGCTCCTAATCTCAAATACTTGAGTACAGGAAGTTTGTAGCGGTTAACTATATTCATCCGTCCCCCATCTCTTACGTAGACATCAGCATCCTGGGGGTTGTCAGCATTGTGCCTTACACGCAATGCACACACAAGCTCTTCCATGCCATTCTCATTCTCACTTGCACTAGATGAATTATATTGATGCATTAATCGACCACCAGCATTAACATCATCCCTCTCCCTCTGCCTTTCTCTCTCGTAAGGAGAGCGAGAACGAGATCGAGGGGCGGGTAAGCTGAGTCGTCGGCCGCGTTCAACCCTCGCAAAGCGTCGTGATCGCTGATTCTGTTGAAGCCTCCTTGCAGTTTCGAGTTCCACGTCCAACGATTCAGCCAAAGTGCGCGTGCTAAACCCTGCAAACACATTGCCCCCACTTTCTCTTCCTTCTTCACCCTCTCCCAGTTCCTCTTCTTCATGAGGACGACGACGAGATGATGAGCCTTGCCCAGCCAGAGGGTGGGGCTGCACATGTATACATTTCTACCCCGTCAGTCAGCCATCAAAGAAATGAAAGAATTTATAACATAGTTAAGGATATTGATTATTAGACGTTAATTAGGATGAAAGAATACTTACTCGGTAACTCCTTTGGCCCTGATTTTGAGGGTTGGATGTGTCGGCAATGGCTACGATTTGGAGAGGCTCGTTCCCATCGTTGTAGCACCAGTAGGCTGCTCCTGCAAAAATGGCTATTACGTCTCCTCTCCTTATTCGCCTCACCTTCTGACTTGAGTCCTCTTCTTCCTCGCGCTCTTCTTCTTCCCCTCGTCTCTCTGATCTGCCTCTGCGTCTCGATCGCCCTTGGAACGAAGATTCGTCTTCTCTGTAAGTCTCCGGACACCCCGGGAAGACAATGCCTAGTCTGCCCTCACCTGCACATGTACATATAGTAGCAATTATAATAATGAGAATTTTAGAGAATCATGTGACATACAGACAGGAAGGAGTGATGAGGGGTGTATTAGCGTGCGTACCTCGGTTAACATAAAGCAGCAGAGGGGCGTTGGGATATTGGGGCAGCGACATGGCGCCCCTTTCGATCGTCTTTCTGAAGAAGGCAACGCCTGCACACTCTAATTCCTCGTTGTCTTCTGGGTTCGACAGCTCAAAGGCGCCACCTTCCGATCTTAACGACTCCGATTCAGACGGTTCGTGGGCGCTTAACCGCTGCAACCTCCGGCATGCTGATGATCTCTCACCATGCCGGTATTCCTCGTCTCCTCCATAACGAAAGCCTCTTCTTCGCTGGGCAGTGACTGGCCGGGATAGCGAAATAAGAAGAAATGAAAAGTAGAGCATCAGGAGTGCTGATCCCACTCTCATCCTTCTCTTCATTTCGGAACCAACGGTTTACGGTTTTGCTTGATACTCTGCGACTTGCTGTTACTCACTCCACTAACTCTCTGGCGTGTTTATCAATTCAATTTGAAATGCTCTTATAGCATTGACAGGGCGACATTATTAAGGCCATGGATCCAAGAAGGAGGCACGTGGGCTCAACGATGTAGAAGAGTTTTGTTCACGTGTGATGCGGCTATCCGCTCGCGTGTCGTCGCAACCCGCACTTGGTGATTAATTTTATGATTGACATGACCACTCGAGTTGAATGATTTATTTTTATCTATGTTTACATATTAACGGAGATGGTTGCTAGATTGTATATAATGTATGATTAATAATGACAATGTTTAACATACATGCAAATGTGCTGTAAAAGGGGTTGTATGATCATCAATAATAATGAAAAACGAAACTAGGTTGAAAATGATTTATTTGTATCTATGTTTACATATTAACGTAGATGGTTGCTAGATTGTATATAATGTATGATTAATAATGAAAATGTTTAACATACATGCAAATGTGTTGTAAAAGGGGTTGTATGATCATCAATAATAATGAAACGAAACTAGGTTGAAAATGATTTATTTTTATCTATGTTTACTAGGTTGAAAATGCTTTATTTTTATCTATGTTTACATATTAACGTAGATGGTTGCTAGATTGTATATAATGTATGATTAATAATGAAAATGTTTACAATACATGCAAATGTGCTGTAAAAGGGGTTGTATGATCATCATCAATAATAATGAAACTAGGTTGAATGAGTTCATCGTGGACTAGTAGGAAGAATGAATAGTAAAATAGGTGTTTTGGTTTGATGAGTCTTTAATAATCTTTATGGTTGGATTCATAATTTATTGGCTAGAGTTTTAAAGTAAGATGATAATATCTTTATGATACATTTATTAAGGACCATGTAAGGGACTTAGCTAAGTGGCACTCCATCATCATGAGGATATCGAAGTTTAAGGATAAGGGAATTTTCCAGTGGAGTTTTACTTTTAATAGTTTAAGATCTTTTAGTTCATTGTGGATTAGTAGGGAGAATTGAATAGTAAAATAGGTGTTTTGGTTTGATGAGTATTTAATAATCTTCATGGTTGGATTCATAATTCATTGGCTAGAGTTTTAAAGTAAGGATGATAACACCTTTGTGATACATTGATTAAGGACCATTTAAGGGAGTTAGCTAAGTGACACCCCATCATCATGAGGAAATCGAAGTCTATGGATAAGGTACCTTTCTAGTGGAGTTTTACCTTTAATAGTTCAAGATCTTTTAGCTAGGGATTATGATGAGAATTATCAAACAAATAGTTATATAACACAATGTCATTAACCTCACATGTTTGGTTGAGTGTAAATTGTAATATTACGTTGTAATATAAGAATATTGGTTGTTTTCAGTCCTTTTCATAAAGTTCCACCTCACGACCTTAAGAAATTTAGCTTTCGAATGACTGTTATCCTCTTAAAAAAAGACATGTTGATTTTTTCAATTATTGTAATTCCTCTTAAAGCAAGACATGTTGATTTTTTGAACTACTATAATGTTTGTACGTTTATTTTTTAACAGTCAAATTTTTGCTTAGAGTTTGGGATGTTTTACTGTCGACATTTCACCTAAAATTGTTTTTAAGATTGATTTATGTGGTGTCCATCTATTTTAAATTGCATGCACATGTCGAATTTCTAGCCTTTTTTTGTGGGATTTCTACAGATTTGACCAATAGCCAAGGAAGAGATGATGTGTTGTGAAGTACAACACAGCTCGAGAAAGAAGGCAGGGGCATAGAAGCTTTGAGTTTGTCTGGAAGTGGAAGTGGAAGTGGAAGTGATAGTGCGATAAAGAGGGTGGAACCTGTAGTGTTCTCATTAAATAAATGGGAAAATCCAAAAGGCCGATAAAGTCAAAGTAACAACAAGAGTTGTTTGACGTGTATTTAAAAGAGTTGGAAGTCAAAAGGAAAAAGAATGCCTTGGTATTAAAATGCATAAAGGAATGCGTAGATGACAACATTCTTCCCCTCATTGCAGATGCAAAGATAGAAAAGGAGGCTTGGGATATCCTTTAGAGGAGTTTTGGTGTGATGGGGAGTAATCAAGTCGAAGATAGTAATGTTGTGCAACTTGTTGTAGGAGTGTTTGAAGACGAAAATGAAGATGGATATGTAGCAATGAATCTACATAGAGATGTAGAGTTTGTTGAATCCCACTTTAAAGTGGATCACAATGTTGATGGTGTGTTACCAACAAGAGTTGATTTTGGCATAGATAATACTACCAATGGAGAAGCAACTAATTCAATGGATCCAACAATTGAAATTGTTGATGCGAAATTTGACAAAGAAAAATTAACTAGTGATGAGTGGTTGCGGATGATGCAACAAAAAAGTCTTATTGATATGTTGTTATTTGGCTACACAAATCCACATGTGTCTCAAAACCAAGTGGAAGAAAACTTGTTTGCAGAAGCAGAGGTGGAGAATCAAGATTATGAGGCATTAGTAGAGTCAAAGAAGGAAGAAGAGAATGCTCTCATTCCAGAGCAGAATGAACAGAGCCAATATGGTTATGAAAATATTTTTTCATATTTAAACTTAACATTGATTTTGTGTGTGAAGATGTTAGAAGCAACAAAGATGAAACAACAAAATATGAAGAAGAATTAAAGTTCCTTGAAGCATAACTTGAAACACTATGGGTTGATGATGTTTGCATAGAAGTTGCAACAATGAATGCTGAAGACAACATGAACAACATTGAAAATGAAAATGTTAATGAATTTTTCATGTATTGGAGTCTTGAAGAGATAAAATTCTGTTATGAAATTATGTTGCAGCAAATTGATAATCAACGTATTGATGATAAAGAACAAAGTATATAAGATTATATGTGGCAACAATCTACATGCGGGCATATTTCTAAAGAGGTAAAGGACATCCATGGACACCTTGAAATGATTTTCTATGTTTTTATGATAAACAAAAAATTAACAATGGAAAAACTGAAACAACAAATGAAGAAACTGAAATTTGGAAGCTACACCAAAAAGGAAAATATGAATCCATTTAGAGGAGACAAAATTTGGAAGAAAAGGAAAAAGAAATCTACTAAAGAGCTGATGTCACGGTAGGCCTAGCTGAGACTTAGACCAGTAGGAATGTTTAAGTTATGTTAATTCATGATTAAGTTTTCAGTCGTAATTAAGGGGGAGTGTTGAAAATATTTACGCTCGTCAATTCACCAATGCACCACCACCGCCTCACTGCCTTCACCGCCATGATTTGCTCAAATTTGAAGGGGTGCCACCGCCTTAACCTATTCAGCGTTGAAGGGGAAAATAGCCAACTTGGTTTTGTGTTTAAAAGTAGATGATCAAGCATGGAAGAGGCACACAGTCTCGATGAACAATTAGTTTTGTATGCAACTGTAGTTGCTTTGAACATTTCAATGTTATGTAAATTCATGCTTAGTTTTATGTTTAGTTAAACAGTCATAGCTATGTTTTGCTGTGTTTGAGTTGTATATATATATATATATATATACACGAGGCATTAAGTCCATAATTCCAATGTTTACCCAATAACACATATATACATATATTTATGGTCTCATGAATTTAAAACATATTATTTTCCACGATTACTACTAATGGTGCAACTTTCATGGATTAATACACTTCTTTCATTTCTTGTGTTCCTTGTGAGGTTCATACATCACATCATTCTAGGTGCATCGATGATCATACTAATACTAGAGGAATGGCTTGTGTTTTTGTTCAAGTTCATGGTGTCTCCGAGACATCGATGGGTTAAATCAATAATAAGGTTTGGGATCAAATAGAGGTAGCATGCATGAGTATTCTATACTTTGTAACTACCTATATCGCGGAATAGTTTGATCAATACATGCATACAACAGGTATCATTCATTCATACGTATATATAGATGTTATATACATTTCTTCTCACCCTACAAGAGGATTAATAACACAGAACCACAATCGCGTGAAATTACACTTGTTCCTTTAACACAAAAGAACACTGCACATTTCATGTAGCAATACCAAAGCGACTTAATAGCGTAGTTATAAAATTCATGGCACATTACAGAACAATTCAACCATAAAACCATAACTTTTCATGAAATATTTCGCAAAAGAAGAGAACTTGTCTGGGTTTTAAAGTCTGAAAATGAAAAATTTTAGGAATATTTCTTCTGTGATCCATAAATTGTGAAAAAAATATTTCGGTAAAAATCACATCCAAATAAATTTGGTCGACGCGTTTCGAACCAGCCAGTGTGGTTCATCATCAGGACTTGATGAAAAATCTGATCAGGAAACCCAATTAAATAGATACTAGAAGCTCCAACTAGCCTTTGAAAAATAACGGCTAGTTTGACTAAATCAAGGTCATAGAATCAAAAAGTCAAATATATATATATATATATATATATATATATATATATATATATATATATATATATATATATATATATATATATATATAATGATTAAAGATTATAATATGAATATTATTTATTTTTATTTTTTATTTTTAATTATTATACAATAAGAATTATTCAATATATTTTAAAAGATTAAATAAATATTGAATTATTTCTATTAATAGAATGATAATTAAAATATTTATTTTGTTTAATATTATTTAAAAACATAAAGGATTAAATGTTACTAAATAATAATAAAATAAATAATTAGTAAATGAATAAATAATAATAATAATAATAATTTAATTTTTAACAATTTTTATTTTAATTTATTTTATTTGAGTTGATTTTTAATTAATTAAAATAGATTTATTAAATTCATTATATTAATATTTTTTTATTTTTTTTTATTTTTTTATTTTTTAAGAACTTAATAAATCTATTTTAATAAAATAAAATAAAATTAAATAAAAAAAACTAAAAATTAAAATAAAATAAAATAAAATAAACATTAATCAAATTAAAAAAAAAAAAAAAAGGAATGAAGAGCAGTAATCCAACACCTGCTAACCATCCACCCATCGTCCCTGTTGAGGTTAAGAGGCCTTTTTTCAATTTCCAAGGCTTCTCTCAACTTGCGGTGGTGGAAATGGTCAATCTTCGCAATCGCCTTAGCATCTTCAATGCAAATATGATGATTAGTCTTCTTGGCATGCTCTGCTAGGGCCGAGGAGCGCGATCTATTATGCTTTAGGTCAGCGACATGCTTATGAATTCTTTGATTAATAGACCGATCCGTTTCACCAATGTAAGGTGTCCCACAAGAGCATGGAATCAAGTACACACCCTTACCATCCTTAGGGCAAATCGGGTCTTTAACAGATCTAAGGGAAATTTGAATGGTGTGGTAGGGTTTAAACGTTGAGGAAACATTAAACTTCTTTAAGATCCTGACGATTTTATTCGTAGTACCTTGGATAAACGGAAGGTGAACTCCAGATAACCGATCGCAAGGATCTTTCTTACCTCTAGGACCCCTTTCAGCTTTTTGAAAAGCTTTAAGGCAGTGACTTATACTATAACCATTTTTATTAAAAACTTTAAGGAGATGAGACTTTTCACCTTCAAAATGGTTTACATCAGAGATTCTAAAGGCTCTGGTAGCTAAGGTGTTGAGAACCCCAAGCTTCTGAGCAGGGAAATGGTGAGAACTAGCATGTAAATACTACTCAGTGTGTGTCTTATTTCTAAAAAATTGATGAGAAAAAGAACCATCTTCATTCGTAGAAAGGAGGACATCAAGAAAAGGCAAGCTACCATTATCTTCAAACTCCATGGTGAAATTAATGAAGTCAGATTGATCATTAAGATGCTGGAAGAAAAGGTCCAATTTCTCCTTACCATGAGGCCACACAACATAGGTGTCATCGAAAAATATTTTCCAAAGCTTAGGTTGAAAAAGGGAAGAGGAAAGGGCTCTAGATTCGAAATCTTCCATGAACAGATTAGCTACCACAGGAGAAAGGGGGGAACCCATGGCCACACCACAAGTCTTTTCAAAGAATTCACCCTCAAAACTAAAGAAAGTCGAGGTTAGACAAATTTCAACAAGATGAGCTGTATCAGGATCCGTGACACGAGAAATAACATAAACAGCCTCCCTAATGGGGATGCAAGTGTATAAGGAAACAACATCAAAACTAACAAACCTATCATCACGGTCTAACTTCAAGTATTTCAATTCATTAATAAAAGACCAAGAGTCTTTAACAAAGGAAGAGGTATGACCTACAAGCGGTTTCAACTTAGTGGCTAGAAAATTAGCAAGCAGATAAGTTGGACCTCCTATGGTGTTAACAATATGGCAGAGGGGAACTCCATCCTTATGAATTTTACGAAGACCATAAATCCTCGAAGTGAGAGGGTTACTCTCAATCAGCTTTTTGTTGAAAGAACCAACAGTGCTACTCAATTTTATAGCCAAAGCAACTGCTTTAGAAACTTTTTTTAGAGGAATTTTGTCAAGCTTCTTCTAACTCCCGCTGTTAAGAAGGTGATCTAACATCTTATTATGATAATATTCTTTGTTTAAAATGACCGTAAAACCTCCCTTATCAGCTTTAAGAACCACAATGTTAGGGTTGCTATTTAAATATTTGAGAGCAAACAACAATTCTCCACTCAACCGTAGACGAGTTACAACCTGATCGTTGTTGCATCCATCACCCCCAACTCAGATTCTAGAGGCTAAGATGGATTAATCTAAGGATAAATACGAACTTCAAATTGAAATAGGGACTCCAAAGGTCCTCCCACCTCACCCACCAACCAAATTATAGTCAACTAGATGCTAAAGGAATCTAGAGGCCTTCTACCTCCACCCTATAACTATTAAACAACTAATAACACCATGGAATCTAGAGGGTGCTTCACCTCCACCCTACTACTATTCGAAAGACAATAAATCTAGGGAGTCCAAAGGATCCATCTCCACCCTAAAGCATATAACATAGTGGTTCCACCCACAAGGGGAATCCAGAAGCCACTGCAGAGGAATTCCTACTCTTGCTCCCGCTACCAAGAAAAAAATATATATAAGAGGTTCCTCTTTTTTTTTCTTCTCTTATGAGAATTATAGCATCCCAGAATACTCCATGCTATGGTAGTGCACCTTTAAATGTCTGCTCAACAACAAAATGTGTGCAGGTGTCCCTTGATCCTCATTTGTCCTTTACATTACTCTTGATCTTCGTGTATTTGATTCTCTCTCTGCCCAATGGAGCATCCTTGTTGTTATCTATCTACCAGGGTATTATATATGTGAATTCATGTCCTTGGTGCAAAAACTATGTGTTCTCATGTTCACTTCCCTCCTTTTTCCCAAATCAACCTGCTCTCTATCCATTGATTAACTTGTATTATTATTTTCATTTTCCTCTAGTTGCTCACGCAACCTTTGTTCTATTAAATAATTTGTCCTTTTCTGTCGTGTTCCTCTTCTTAAGAAAATATGGGCATGCGTCCTTTTTTTAGTCCATAAATTTTATGCACTAAATTATTAAAAAACATCAACCACCAACCTTTAATGGTTATCCCAAATGTGTCCAGATTTACTGCAGAAAATAAAATAAGAATCCCAAGCAAGTCACCATTCTCGGTCCTTGGAATTTGTGTCCCATACTCAGTCCATATTTTTTTTAAATTCAAAATAAAAATCACAATAAATGTTTACATAAAATTCATAAGAAAAATATAACCGGAGTTGTCACAAACCCCTCCCCCTTGGGGGAACACCGTCCTTGGTGTTCTTTGTCCATATACAACACAAAAGACATGTTGAAAACAAACATTATTCCTCATATATATATATATATATATATATATATGCTTCAACCAACAAAAAATAAAGGATATGATTCCTGCATAGTATCGACCATTTCCCACGTGGCTTCATCACGGCCAAAGTGCCTCCACTGCACTGTGACATGCTCTATTACTCAATTTTGGAGTGTGAGGTTCCTTTGGTCTACTATATATAATGGTTCTGGCTAGAATTTTCCCTATGGTTCCACCCAGAACACAAACCAATCATCCACATGATTAGAATCTTGTACATATATTTTAAGCAAAGAAACATGGAAAACATCATGTGTTTTAACCGATGGAGGCAAGGCCATTCTATAGGCCATTAGCCCGATTCTCTCTAATATCTCAAAAGGCCCACAAAAATGTGGTGCCAAATTGGCACATGACCCAATATTCAAAGAAATTTTCTTGGGTCTATTTCTCAAGTAAACATGTTCCCCAACTTGGAACTCCTTATGCATTCTATGTTGATCTGCATATATATTTTTCTTGTCTCATGACACCTTTAAATTTTTATTAATAATCTACATTTGGTGCCCTATATATTTTAACATATCATCCCTAATGAGGACGCGGTTCACTGGGTCACTCCAGCAGATAGGAGTGTTACAATGCCTTCCATAAAGTGCCTCGAATAGGCTCATATTTAGACATTTTTCTTACCCATTGTTGTATGCAAACTCTACAAGTGGAAGGTACTTGTGAGGTCCCTATATTACTAGTGTAGTCCCTTATTGTTGTTAGTGTAGCCCCCGTATTGTTATTGTTGTGCCCCTGTAACCCCCATATTGTTAGTATTGTGCCCTTACATTATTATTGTTTGGTCAGCTAGGATTATATTGTGACCCCATGGACTCCTATATATAGAAAGGAGGCTTTGTCATTTGTATCATCCAAGAATTTTTCATTTATGTAATGTAAAAGAGGTTTCCAAACTCGAAGTGGCTTATTTATAAGGCGTTGATCTCTCTTTTATTCTAGTTTGGGAGCTGGTTTCATAACATTTGGTATCAGAGCTTTCGATTCTAGGGTTTCGCTACTCCAAACAGGTCATCGTGGAATTTTATCTATCTCTATTTTTATACGAAGGTTCAGAAGCTAAAAATTTTATCACGTGAAGTTGAAATCCTGAGGAACTTCATGTAAAATTTTTAGATCTTGGTTCGCAATATTTTTGGAGATATGATCTATGGAAGTTAGGGTTTTTTCAGGCTCCTGAATTTAATCTCAAAGAGGTGACCATGGGAAATCGTCATAACTCTCTCTCTGAGCATCAGATTGGAATTATGTAAAAAGTGGCCACAAGCACACGGACTTTAGTTTCCTTTGTATCAATTTCAAAGCCGAAGGAGGAAACAGTGACACATGGAACGACGTAAAAGTTAGCTCTACTAAACCAGTCCATCATTAGGTCATTGTGGGAGATTGGGCAAAATTTGCCTTGAAGAATCCAAATCATGTTAGACCTGTGGAATTCAAAAGAATATTCATAGGGCTACTACAAGGCCAAATTTCCGATATTGACGATCTGAAATCACAGAGATAATTCATTTCAATATCCAGCTCCTCAAAAGAAAGAAAAAGGTGTGTATTTTTTTTTCAAATTGCATAAGTCTTGTGTGAAAAATTAGTTTGAATTGATTCCAAGAGCATATTATAGAATAGATATTAGTATTGGGTTCTCAAATGCCCCCTAAAAATAATTCTACACCTATTAAACCCTCAAAAAATTATACTATGACGCATGATGAGGAAGAATTGCAGTATGATATTTCAAAATTACGGTACCAAGTGAAACACATTTCTATCTTATAAAGAGCAATCAAATATGACATAAATGGTTTAAAAGAAAAAATGAAGGCTAATTTGGACAGTTTGAAGGATCAAATGAAAGCTACTATGGATGATAAAGTAGTAGAATATCACATCGAGCATCAACAACAATTTCTCCAACTCTCAAAGGATAACCTAACTTTGGTGCATAATCGAATGAAACAACAGGAAGATAAACATTGCAGCAAAAGAAGTTCTAAAGCAGTCATAGAAACAAGAACTCGACAACTAAAAAATCCCTCAATTTTATAGTATATTAGCAAGTGGAAGAAATTACCCATTGAAGATTCCACATGGGAGGATGAGAATTTTATACACAAGCATCCGGAAATAATGAAGCGTTGAGGGCAACACTTTTTTGAAGGAGAGGGTCATGTTAGGTACCTATATTAGTAGTGCAGTCCCTTATTGTTGTTAGTGTCTCCCCCTTAGTGTTATTGTTGTACCCCTATAAGCCCCATATTGTTATTATTGTGCCCTTACATTATTATTGTTAGGTTGGATAGGAATATATTGTGACCCCATGGACTCCTATATATAGAAAGAAGGCTTTTTCATTTGTATCATCCAAAAATTGTTCATTTATGTAATGTAAAGGAGGTTTCCCCCTCGAAGTGGCTTATTTCTAAGGCGTTGATCTCTCTTTTCATCTATTTTGGGAGCTGGTTTCATAACAGTACTCTTCCCACTTCCTTGGTTGGTGCATCACATACATCCTCATCATGTCTTTGAGAATTTATTTGTCCTCTTTTTTTTCCCAATATTTTAGGGATGATAAGTATTATTGAAGACCAACTCTGTCCCCAATTCTGCAAACAATTCCTTCCAAAATTTTGAAGTGAACTTGTAATCTCAATCTAAAATGATTTCCTTGGGAACTCTATGCAACCTCACAATATCGTTTACGAATATTTGGGCCACTTCACTAGTTGATTTAGTGGAATTGACAATTAAAAAAGGAGCTGTAACAACCCCTGGTTGATTTTTTATGTAACAAATATAAGACCAAGGTCATGGGACATGTATTCCAAGTTGAATGGTGGGAAAAACATCCTAGTGGATGTTACTTTGTTTGATTATGGCTAAGGAAATTGGTAAAGGAATTGATAAAGGAAAAAAGGCATTAATTGGAATTTTATTTGTGCAATAAAGGAAAATAGGAGAAGATGAAGGTGGAAGGTCACAAATTTTCATTACAAGGAATTGAAGGAAAAATGAAGGAAAATGAAGAAAATAGAGGCCTCAATGATAAAAATTCTTCTAAGGATCCGTTCACAGACTTTTTATAGTTCAGTCTTTGCCTCTCTCATTTATTCTCTCATACCCTTGTACACTTAGAGCATTCTTGTAGCATGCTTGGAGCACTGTAGTTTTCACTTCGATTGGAGAAAGAAGGAAAAGGAAAGCGAGAGAATGAAATAGAACATGTCGATCAATAACTACATCTGGATTTCTTATAGGTATCGATTTGCATGTATTTTTTCCTTGCTAGTTTTGACATGCATGGTATATGCATGTGGTTTCTTGGTTACATGTTGTCATGGGCATGAATATTTTCCTGGATTGACAATGATTTTAGCCTTGACTTTCGATTCCTGGATAGCCATGGCATTATGGGTATTTCAACTTGTTGTTTTTTGATTGGTGCTAAGGTTCCTTATGATTGTGGGTTGAGTTATTAGTTCTTGGAGCCATTGGTTAGGAAAAATTCTCTAGAAGCCCTGAAACAACTTCAGTTGAGTTACTAGTCTTGGAACCTAGGTTGGGACAAATGCTTTGTCGCCCTTAGTGCTTTGAGTTACTAGTCTTGGAGTCTAGGTTGGGACAAAATCTCTGGATCCCTTGGTGAATTGATTTACTAGTCCCTAGAGTCGGGTTGGACAAATGCTTTGGAGCCCTGGAAGTTTGTGGTTTAAGTTAACAGTTCCTAGAGCCACAATTGGAACAAATTCTCTAGAGCCCTGGACATCTTAGGTAGAGATCGATCTGGTTGGTGATAGTTATGTCCGCCTGTGAGGTGGAATCACTATTTGAGGTTTGGCCTCTAGAAGCCTTAGGTGCATTAAACATTGCACTTCAAGATTTATATTCAGATTTTACCTGAAAAAATCTATCAGATAGTTGGTTGCTTCTCGAAGGCAGAGTACTCAAATCATTACTTCCAAACTCAAGCAAGACTCATGGAGCCATCAAAAACTATTTTTTCACATTAAATATGTGTCAAAGAAGATTTTTCACATGTTAAACATTGAATTTATAACATAGAATTGAACATGTTTACTAGCAATCAATTGTGTACTTATAGTACACCTAGAAGACCCCTTAGAATTTTTTCTAATATGTTTGTTGGAACCTAACACATCTCCTCCTAACAAGGGGCCATTGGAGGGGTTGTTCGATGCCATTATTCCTATATCAAATAGGACTAGTTATTTATATTAATCTTGAAGATTGGAATTCGACATGAATTAGAGTTAAATATATCTAAATGTTTTTATTATTCAATATGAAAGAATAAAAACACTAGAAAAGGGTTTGCATCAAAGAAAAATATATCATGACATGACCTAGCTTGGAGTTGGGAATGTTATGTAACACGTTGTGTTATAAAAGCCTTGGTTTTAACAAAATACCTATATGATTAGAGAACAACGTAAACTTTGAAACGTGAACTATAAACTCAAAACGGGAACTCTAGCCAAAAAACTCCCAAAAAAACATGAAAAACAACCTTAAAAAAAATGTTGATGCTGGAATACTATAATTTTTTAAAACCTTTAAATTTTAACAAATTTTCAACCATGACATTATGGAAAAAAAAAATTCAAAAAAAACTTTAAAAATGAATGCCTGAATGAAAGAGTGAGTATTCTAGGAGGAGTTTCTTTTTTAAATGATAAAAATATGATGAATTTAAATCTTAGCCTGACACATTGCAAAAGAAAATTAAAAGGCGACCATCAAATTGACACACAATATAGGCAAACTCGACCCATTGAAATGAAAAATTAAACATCAATGATGAAATTGACACATTGTGCGGGCGGACTCGATGTTTTACAACGAAAACTTTAAAATCAACAATCAGAATGACACATAATGAGATGAGGTTGGTAGCCGACGATCGACCCAGAACCTATAGGAAAAAAAAAAAAGAACAAAATAATAAATAAATATATATAAAACAAATTAAAACATTGATAATAAAAAAAACACACACAAAAAAAGTTTAAAAAATAATAATAAGTAAATAAAGTTTAGGGGGTCATGAATAGACGGTGATTAGGTGGGTTGTTTACGCACTCCTTGATGTGAATTCACTGATTCAATTCCCTGCCCTGATCGGGGTGATGTATTTGGAAATGATGATGAAGATGTAGTCCTACTAAGCTTATAAAATAATAATAATAATAAGTAAATAAAAATATATATTAAAACACAAATAAATTAAGAAAAATGAAAACAAAATTATTGAGAAAAAGAAAAAGAAAAAGAAACACACAAAAAATTAATAAGAAGTAGATTACACACATGCTTAGTTGATTGAGTATCATGCATTAGCCATATTCTATCTCTATTAATACACTTGGAAGTTTCCCTAACTCGAACTAGTTATGCACTTCTACCGAAGTTGTATTGATCAAGCATTAGCCATTTTCTATCTATATGAATACGCTTGGATACTTCCCTAACTACAACTAGCTACGCATTTCTATTGAAGTTATTAGAACATAATTTTTTTTTTAAACATGGCAAAAAAAAAAACGAATATAAGAACATGGCAAAAAAAATACAAATATAAAATATATGTGAAATTGACCCAAAAAAAAACAAATGAAACATAAAAAAATACCCAAAAACAAAATTAACTTAATATTAAAAAAAAAAAAACTATAAAAATGTAATAAAAATACAAAACATATTTTGAAACACAAATAATTAAAAAAAAAAAAATAGAAGATTAACAAAAAAAAAAAAAAAAAAAATAGAACAATTTTGAATAATTTAAAAAAAACCATAATTTTTTAATTAAAAAACCTTACATTTATATTAAAAACATAAAGAAATAATAACAAAAACACAAAAAAAAAAAAATTAAAAAAAAAAATCACACTTTAAAAATATATTAAAAATAGTAAAAATAAAAATAAAAAAAATAACATAAAAAAGTAACTAAAAACATTTAAAAATAAATAAAAATAAATTTATGTTGCCTAGCCCATCAGCTGAGTGACCACAGGAGGCAAGGCCGATTCTGAGAATCGGCATGCCCCCTGTGGCCACTCGACCGTTGGGCTGGGCGACCATGGGAGCTGTGGCCGCAGCTCCCATAGCCACCCAGCCTGGCAGCCGAGCGACCACACGGCTGGGTGGCCATGGGAGCTGTGGCCATAGCTTCCATGCCCGCCCAGCCCGATGGCCGAGTGGCCACAACCGGCCGGCTGAGGTCGAAGGCAAGGCCAGTTGGTTGTGGCCGCTCAGCCACTGGGTTGGGCGGCCATGGGAGCTGCGCAGAATCGGCCTTGGCTCCGAGCGGCCGTGGGAGCTACTCAGAATTGGCCTTGCTCCCTGTGGTTGCTCGACCACTGGGCTGGGCGGTCGTGGGAGCTGCGGCTAGGCAACATAATTTTTTATTTATTTATTTTTTAATTACTTTTATTTCTTAAGTGTTTTAGTTATGATTTTTTATTTTTATATTTTTTTTCTAGTTTCGTTTTTAATTTTAATTTTTAAATTATTAATTTTAATTTTTATCTGTTTTTTTAAATTTGTATTATAATTTGTTTATATTTTTAGTTTAAATTTAAGGTTTTTTTTTTTAAAATAAATTATGGTTTTTTTTAATTAGTAAATTTGCTCTATATATTTTATTATTATTATTATTATTAATTTTCTATTTTTTAAAATTATGTGTGTTCTGAAATATGCATTTTTTTTTAAACTTTTGTTATAGTTTTTTTAATTTTTTGTTTTGTTTTTGTTTGTTTGTTTGTTTTTTTTTTTCTAAGTAAATTTTGTTTTTTAAATATTTTTAACGTTTTTTTTGTCTTTTCATATACAAATTTATATTTGATTTTTTACATATTTTTAATGTTATTATTTTTTTTATTTTACGAAAAAAAAAATATTATAAAAAAACATTGCAAAGTAAAACAAAAAAACATATGTTTGAAAAACCCTTAAAAAACTAACATCTTAGGACGAAAAACACTAAGAGACACAAGAAAACTTGAAAATATGTTAAATGATCAACATTTAAAAAAATTTGTGTATACGTAGAACATAAGAACATTGAAAGTGTCAAAA
>CM076574.1:669896147-670057125 GCA_034641835.2 Pinus albicaulis | reverse complement strand
TTCCATAAGGACCATCCTTACTCTCTCATAGCATATGGGTTGGCACATTCACCAGATGGATGTGAAGACTGTGTTCCTTAATGGGATCATTGAGGAAGAGGTGTACATTGAGAAGCCTGAAGAATTTTAGATCTTCAGCAGTGAGTCGGATGTGTGCAGACTCAAAATAGTTTTGTATGGCCTGAAGCAAGCACCTCATGCTTGGTACACTTAGATCGACAACTATTTCACTGGACTTGGCTTCACCAAGAGTGAGGCGAATGCAAACCTCTACCAAATTGTTGTGGAGGGTAAAATTTTAATCATTGTTATTTATGTTGATGATTTAATACTAATGGGTGATGATCAGTTGATACACTCATGCAAGGCAGATCTTGCAAAGGAGTTTGAGATGAATGATTGGGCCTCCTTCATTATTTCCTTGGATTGGAAATATGGCAAATGAGAAGGTGAACTGTTTCTGCCTCAAGGAAAGTATGCTGGAGAGACTGCAGAACTTTCACATGCAAGGCTGCAAGCCTATCGACACTCCTCTTCCAGGAAATTGGAGGAAAGAGGATGCTACATCGGTAGAGGTAGTGGATGCCACTGTTTATCGACAGTTGGTGGGTTCGCTCATGTATTTAGTTAATACAAGACCGAACATTTTCTATGCGGTGAACCAACTTTCACAAGCGATGGTTAATCCTACCAAGCTCTTTTGGAAGGAAGGCAAGCATGTCCTAATATATCTCAGGGGCACTGTTTCCCATCTAAGTATGGCATATGGTACAACGGTGATTTATTAGAGGTGAAGCTTATTTCATCGACAGATTGGGCAGGTAAACAGCCAGAAGAAAGAGCACATCAGAGGGTTTTTAGTATCGTATCTACAAGATTTTATTGGTATAGCAGAAAGATCCATGGGACACGCAATTGAAGAAGAATACATGGTAGCAAGTCAAGCTGCATGTGAGGCTATCTAGATGAGGAAGATCCTAGTTGGTTTGTTCGGTTCACCTTTAGATCCTACAATGATACATTGTGATAATTAGAGTTGCATTAAACTCTTGATTAGTCTTGTGTTTCATGATAGATATAAACATATTGATATCCGGTATCATCATATCAAATATTGTGTGCAGTGGAAGATCATGTTGCTTCAGTACATTCCTACAGAAGATCAGGATGCAGATATTCTGACGAAGGTGCTCACCAGGAGAAAATTCAATACCATAGAGGCAGAATCGGGGTGAAGGATAATCCCTATATTTTTTAGAGGGAGTGTTGAGATTCAACAAGATGATGAGCTTAGTGAAAAGTAAGCACCTTCACTAATTGGGGCTCGTAGGCTATTTTTAGGTGTATGTCTATTTTTAGACATGGTGAGCATATTCTATAAGTTACAGGATGTTATTTGTCTATTACCAGGTTGATAAGGCTTCCTCATATGCTAAATATCTTAGGATTAAGTCCTTAGAAGATTTGGTTATTCAAGTAGGATATGATCCTGCCAATGTCAAAGTTGTAGAACAGTTAGTGAAGAAAAAGAATGAGGATATTGCAGAACTAAGGAAACAACTCAAGCTTCCACCAACTGAACATCCACAAGCCAAAGGAATAGTGCAAGAGCAAAGCCAGAAGGATGATATGATGAATTTAATTCTACAATTGACAGGACAGATAAAAGAGATGGAGATCCAAATGGATAAGCTTGTACATGAAAGAGAAACTACAAAAACACAGGAAACTCCTACAGTAATTCCCATGGTTACTACTATTGTGCCTTCAACTCTGGAAGAAGAGTTGACACCAAAAGTACCACTGGCTACTGCAGTGCCAGTGACATCATCCACAACTTCAGCCACAGAATCATCTACTACAGCAGTTCAACATTCAGATGAGGGTAGTAAACTAGTAAAAGCCATGGAAGAAATGTCACTTCAAACAAATGAGATTAACAAATTGAAGAAAGTGATAGAAAATCTTGAAGATACAAAGAACCTAGCCCAAATCAATGCCAAAACTCATGAATAAATGGCTAACAGGTTAAGTACTGAGTTGAAGAACCTACAAAAAGATTTAACCTTAAAATAACCAATTTCTTATGTGAAGAATCAGTTATGGAGTAAAATCATTGAAGCCATCAATGATGTTTGGCCCTCAATCCAGGTAATATATGAGCAGAGGGATTTACTGAAGGCAGCACAAGCAGAGATTCAGAAAACTAAAGATGAGCTAGGTGACAAACCTGAGTAAGCCATAGAATTGATCAAGTTTATCAACAGTAAAAACAAGCAAGAGTTGGAAGAAATAGAAATTGCTAATAGGACAGAGACAATCCTTGAAATAAGGAAAGCCATTTCAAATAATAATCTGATGAAACAACTTGAAGAGGAATGCGAAAATATGAACATAGCCATAACCAAGTTTATGGTTAAATTTGAAAATTTGAGGCAAAGAATTTTGCCTAACATTCTAGTCATTAATGATAAACTCATGCCACAGGAAGACTACAACAACAAAATTAGAGATTATGCAAAAGAGCAAGTTGAAAAAATAGAATGGCAAGGAATTCCTACAGGGAAGTTTTTACACCGAAGTTTTGAAGACTTGTTTTATCTTCAGCATGAGATAAAACACCTTTTTGTTATAAAACCAACATTTTCCAGATACATTGAGGCAGATGAGAACTTTAAGAAGCTGAAAAAGATACAAATTCCTAATGATGAAGCTTGGAAATCACTTACTTACTTACTGTAAAATTCAAATTGCAGATAAAAGGATAAAACAATTGGCTGATTTTTTCACAATCAAAACAGAACTCATTACAACAGTAAGGTAGTTTTTACAGAGGTTAAAGAGTATCAAAGTTAAAGAAATATCAGAGTTAAAGAGTATAAGATAAAGAAGATAATATTTCAAAACATAATTTAAATATCTGTGCCAACAAAGAGGAAACCAAGGCATCCAGCTACACCTAATCCACAAACAGTTTTCTATTTTATTTGGATAAATAGGATAGCTTGCTGATTTGTTAAGCAGCTGTCACTATTTTGTTGTAAAGATATTTTATTTTTCCTTATATAATTCCTAGAAGCATTCTAGGATATTTTGTAAACATTTTAGTATATATACTTCATCTTTTGAAGTATTATTGTGGAATAAATTGTTGAAGATTTCTATAGTCATTTTTGTTGTACTTGAAGGCTTTTGTTGCAAAGTTCAAGTAGTAGATTGGATCAAATAATCTAACATCATATTACAGGATTCATGTGATGAGCTATTGAAGTGAAGTACTTTCTACTTTTCATTGTTTATCTTCTCATGTTTTCATAAATCCATTATGTATTATAAATTTGAATGATTAAACAGGAGTATTATTTCAGGATTTGTTAAAAGCACCCTGTCTTTATTGTTTATCATTTCTATGTTTTCTGCTGATTTCCAGAGTAGGGAACCCTTAATTTCTCCCTCTTTCGAATGACCTCTGTCTACTCCTTCCTTATCCGGATTAAATAATCCTTCATTGCTCTTTATCCTGGTCAAACCACTTCACCAAATCAGCCTTCAAATATCTTCAAAGACTTGTCTATCTTTCCCTGAAAACATTTGACATTTTGACCTTGATCCTAGTTCTGTCTGCTTGATTTTTGACTCCTTAGCCCAATGGAAAAATAGATTTCCCACTATCCATCTCATTAAGTGATTTATCCCACCAAACCAAACCAAATCAAAACCAATTTTCACAATCATAACTAGCCTAATATTTTATAATCAAAACAAAGTTAGATCTTAAAGGGAGAGCCCTCTCTGAACCCTAAGAAGGCTAGATCTTAGAGTTTTAATGTTGGTCTGTGGTTGCCTCTAATGTTCTTAGACTTTAAATCAAATTCTCACAACTTAAGAATTATTAGAGTGCTAACACCAGCGACGCATCTTGGGCTCTCGTGGGCCCCCATCTTAGATCTGTACATGAGGTTGTAGCATGGGTATCTTCTCGAAGAAGAATGAGAACAACACTGTCCCAAAATCACAGTCATGGTTCACTTGTCACTTGCATAGTGACAGTTGTCATTTCAGGGATAACAGCATCATCTGCACCCACCCATAGTATGTCACACTCAACACACTCTCAACCAGCATCATCTTCCCTCCGGTGATGTGGTGGAAGGCCTATTTTCCCAAGATATGAAACACTTTTGTGGTGATAGCCCAAGTCTCTAGTCTCTCTAGATCCCTGATCGGTATAGTTGTGCCCTTGACACGAACATCTCGTCGACAACGGCATTCCAAAAACTCAAAAATATTCTGCCCTCATGGTAATACTTGTTGAATATTTCCCACCATCCCCTATGGCAAGAGATCGGTCAGGAAATAAATGTCATGAACAATCAGCTCGATCTAGTGCCCCTGCACTATAAATACCTCCAGGTCCGGATCCCAATAGCTAACTATCCTGGCTAACAAGGGCTCTCCTGCCCTCATCAATGGGTTCTCAACCAACTTGAGAACCCCATATCTTGCTAGTGCACCTCGAACAACCTAATCCCATGGGATCTCAGAACGACGTGCCTCAAGATATATCTCTCTCCAGTTTATCTTTAAATCTTCCATACCTACACAAAACCAGCAATTTGTCAGTTAAAGTAAATAAAGCATAAAAAACATGAAGACTTAGTTCCCAGCCAAAACAGAACAAAACCTAACTTTTGGCAGCTCGCATTTCTTTCAGCCCTGGACCTGCGAGGTCGCATTTTTTCTCCTGATCAAATTACACCATGTAAGACCAATTTTCACTATAAGAAATTATTTAATAAACCATAGCTTATTAAGTCATTTCTAGTCCAAATAGGAAACCCTATCAATAATAATTAAATAAACCTTTAATTATTTGATTTTCCTCTAGGAATAATTAATTAAACCTCTGTTTAAATAATATCCCTGGTCATACTGTCTGTGGGGTCTTGGTTAAATGGTAATGAGGTGGGTTGTTATAGCACTCATCACAAGTTCAATTCCCTTCCCCGATCGAGGTGATGTATCTGGACATGTTGATGAAAATGGAGTTTAAAAAAAAAAATGAAAGGTACTACCAAACTTACAAAAAAAAAATCCATGGTCATATTTAACCCAATTAATGAGAAATAATTAGATAAATAATTATTTATCTTATTATTCTCTATGAATAATTATAATCTTCATTTAATTATTATTCCTTGTTAAATTTGACTAAATCTCCTAGAAATAATTAAATAAATCATTATTTGTTTAATTATTCCTTAACCCCATTCTTGAAATGATAAATAAATCATTTATTTGTTTATTTTTTCTAAATAAAGGGATTTAACCAATTTAAATTCCTTTTCCCTCCAACAAAATATAATAAAATATTCCAAGGAGTTAGATCTAGATCTTGGTTAATAATATTTTATTATGCACCATTATGAAGGTTAACTCAATATTTTTTTATAAATAGGAGGGTTTTACATTCATTATTTACCTTTGATCCTTTTATCATGGTCGAACTTTGATCATTTATCATTGTCATAATTTGATCGCTTTTTACTATTTTTCTTACTTCTTGAGCTCCCTAGAGTTCAACACGTCTTGGGTTTTCTACACCATTAAGAGAGAAAAACTTTTGGATCTGAAGCGTTGAGGACAACCAAGAACCCATCCCATTGAGGGGGAATGGTAACATCATTCCTTGTTCCCTTCCCAGGTGTTAATAATATAAAACTTCTTTATAAATCTTGTCTTTTCCATTGGATATTTGGAGAAACTCTTATTTCATTCTGTTATTTAATAGCTTTTATTGCATAGATATGGGTTTATTTTGCATTTGTTTCGACTGTCTATTCTAGATCTAAAGAAGCTAGACATCCATATTTGTTGTTAGGGATGTTTTTCATGTGCAGCTAAATTGATCTCTTTTCGTACACTTGTGTTAAGAATTCATATTAAAAATTGTTTTAAATCTTTCAAAGGAATGGTTGAAAATGAAAGTGAGTTAAAGATCAGATGCTTAAGAAGAGATAAAGGTGGGAAATTTATCTTTGGATAATTCAATGAATTATGTGAAAAATATGGAATAAAAATGGAAATTTATTTTTCTATGACTCCACAAAAAAAATGTAGTAGAAAGAAAGAACATATTTTTATAAGGGACTGCAAGAACAATGTTTTTGGAAGCTAATTTATAGGCAAAATTTTCAAGGGAGGCACTTGTTCCAACAATGTATATCATGAAGAGAGATTAACTCCAAATAAACAATGATAAAAATCCATATGAACTACATAAAGGAAGGCATGCCTCTGTGAAATACTTCAAAATATTTGGAAGCAAATGCTTTACGAATGTTAATGATGATTCACTAGGAAAATTTTATTCATGTGTTGACAAAGGAATTTTTCTTGGATACTCATTAAGAATAAAGGCATACAAATGCTACAAAAATCATTTGAGGAAGATATTTTAAAGCATAAATGTAAATATAAATGGGGCTTTTCCTGTAAAATAAGTATTTCAAACCAATAAGGAAGATTATGTTCGTGACAAGATCTAAAGCTAGTTGCAACACAGTTTTATCGTGCCTCTGAATGCCCGTAGTTTCTGCAACAGGATGGAGATGGAGGGCCCGATTTTTTTCTCCTATGGGCTATGCAATGCCACATACCTGAGTGTTGAGTGTCAACGAACAGACCTGAGAGCAAGTGGTGCAAGTTGTCAGTGGGCACGATGAGCCACCCCGAGTGGAAATGGTGGAGAGATTAACAGTGCCCGCATGGCTGGAGTAAGTTTTGCACTCCCTGATCAAATGGTGGTGACGACAACACATCTAACAGTCAATTTTTATTTGCATCCCAAATTTTCATGACTGATAACTCTCTGAGGTCATGAAGATTCATCCACGTGTCAGCATCACAGGCCTCTTGCACGACCTCGCGGCTACATATTTCCACCCTTTGCCCTATGTGAAATGATGTCGTGTGTCACCGCTCACACCAGTCCCCTCTCCATTTCATTGTGACCTCATACCATCAACACTTGTCCCTGCCCACATTAGTCACAGGTCACATTCGCCCCACTGCGTCCACCATCCTCATCGTCATGCCACATACCCCCCACCTCCACGCTTATGTGTTCACGTCACCTTCCATGTCATTCGTCATATTAGTCTCCTTATCCTTTTCTCTATATAGTCATCACCCTTCACATGTGCTGACCCCACTACTAAGAGCTTTACACTGCATAATCGGGTGACTGGAGGAAGTCGATGTTATACATAAAATTCACCCCCCTCCTAAAATTTTCGAGATGATAATGATAAAACTAAATTAAAAAGTGATTTTAATTTTTTTAATCAGGAGGGGTGATATTGATTTTGTAGATTTAATATTTGATCTTACACCTTTTCAAAATCAACAACGTTTAGGAGCCCATCGAGTCAGAATGTGCATAAATTTTAATCTTCTTTCCATCCCCAATGAGCGTAGGCATCTAACAAATTCTTGACCTTCCAATGTAGAATCAATGTGTTAATTCACTTTATCACATATCAACATGTGCAAGCGATAAACCTCTAGTCTCCACCCGATGGGTCACATTCATTCAATTAAAAAATTTCTAACAGTTTTCAATTCATATCGGGTCCAAACATGAGAGGGAGGTAAGTATGCCTTTCTCCGACCCGATGTAATCTTGAACGTTTATCTTATCCATCATCAACGTTCATTGAGTTGCTACTTGCATGATGATTAATCAATCTGCCTCGTCCGATGTATGGGACCCTTACTCGATCCTCGAGCCCGCCAATATTTATGCGAAAATTGTCATATTACATTAATGAATTTCCTAACTTAATTAAAACGTAATAAAACCAACTTTATAGCATTCACTCATGTGTTTTCCTCTTTATATTGCATGTTGCTTGGGATCCTGTCAGTAGTTAAAGCCACATTCTATGCAGACTTGAGGTCGAAACACTGTTGCCATAAATTGGGTAAGTTCTCCTTTTCCTACTCTGCCTTTCAGTTGAAGAATGATTTAGCCTTTAAAAATCTTAAAATGTCAAATTATTTGTCTAGGGACACTATAGTAAATGAATTAGCTACAGTTAGGAATACTGAGACCTATCTAACAGATGTATTCACCCTTAAAAGAACTTTAATTCCCTCTTAGAGTGTCTCGGATGAAGACCTATGTTTGTTAAATTCTTGGGTTCTAGCCACCACACTACCCCCAATACATTTTGACCCATACTTTATCCTATTTCTCGTTGATCACTTTGAACTCGAACAACAGACTATAATTTCTCCTTCAAGCCATAAAGTTTTCTTGAAATTGGATGAATAAGTAATCTCTAAAATGCCCGGCACCCCGGCCCAAGGAATTGATATAATAGACAAAGGGTTGGACGAAGAATTTATTACCTAGGTCAAATAATATAAAGTGTAATTTTTAAAGGGTCTACCCCAAATCCATGACCCAAAGCTGAAATTACAGTTCCATGTATCTACCAATTTGTTAAATCCCTTATATCAAGACGTATCTTTTCGCTATCATTTTTGGGTTGGCAGATGATTTGAAAATGGACGAATCTATCTTCCTGACCATTTGACTTATCAATTTGAACCATCAGGTAAGTGATTTTCTAAAATACCTAGTCTAAGCCATCATAATCGATCTCTCTACCTCCATCCCATTCAGCTCATGTCGCCATAGTACATACTTGATTCATTTGATCTTGTTCAATTATCATTCCTATTTCTTGTCTGCTAAACCCCTCCTAAGTATTACAAATGTGAATAATAAAGAAAAGGAAATTTATAGGTGTATAGATGCAATATATCCAAAGCGCCTCCCTAACTCATATTCTAAATACATAGATTGTTTTTCATATTATTTTAAAGTTAAAATTACTGAAGAAACCATGGATAGGATTTCAGAAGATCAAAGAAGAATAATCAGACTCACTTAGGAATGGAGTATAGGAAGTTGGTTCATGTACCCTGACTTCTCTTTAATTCATCTATACATTTTTGAAAAACAACCTTTCCAATTGCTGAAATATGTCTCACCTTTACTATTTTATGTTGAGGTACTCAGACAGAAAATCGTTGTAAATGAATTACATTTTTTTTCTAAGAAAAAAGGAGCACCTTTCAGTTACCCTTATTTTTTTTTTCCTTTAATTACTAAGAGTAGAAAGGCCATAGATTCCCTAGAAAGGGAAATGTTGTTGTTTGGATTTTTGTAGGACAAGTGCTGGAAATACGATCCCTTAGAAATTATCTCGAGACTGAAAAAGCATGTAAGGCTATCATATTCTATGCATGAAAGTAAGCGTGAAATAGAGAAGCTAGAAAATACCTTATTTCCTGTTGTGGCTCATTTGCAATTTCATTTTCAAATGTTTCAAAAAATACAAAAAAAATAAAATAAAATAATATATATATATATATATATATATATATATATATATATATATAATGTTTTAAAAAAAATGAACCAAAAAATTGCATATGGTGAAAATGATTTTGATTTGTATATTGAAAAATTAACATTGTGTTTAGGAAGATGTGTAAGGTGTGTCTGACCCTTGTCTTAAAAAACGTGCAACTCACTGGGTGGAAAGGAAAGGATGGCAAGTGGGACCTTATCAGAGGAAACCTGTGGGCACAAACATCTCAGAAGATAACTCCGGGGTCCCTCCGTAGTTGACTGTGACGTAATAAAATGGACTCAAATCAATGGCTCACATTCACTGCGGAGTCACACCTCCAAAGAGCCTGTCGTACCCATGAGTACCCCTGTGGTGATGTAGGCAATCAAAGACAGCGTCAGCAAGCGAGCTAGTTCACTGTCCATGTCATGTTCCCATACCCGTCTTTTCATGCATTTAATTATCGTTTCCCCCCCAAAGTCTCGTTGCACCTATAAATAGTGAGTCAAAACCCCATTATTTTCACCTGCAAGTTTTAGTTCAAAGTTCTCCAAACTATCCAAATCATATTGCCCCTCATTTTTGAGTCCCTTTAGTCACCATCCTATGTAAAAACATGGCCAAACAGTCATAATTTTCTGGTTCTTCTAGTCACATCCCTCTCATGGATACAGAGCAGGATATAATGGACACCCATCGCACTTAGTTTAGCTCTCTTTTCATCTCCTTGTTCCTCCTCCTTTGAATCAACATTATTTTCTTTACCCCTTTTACCCGTCGCACTAGTCTAATCTAGTCTAATCAATTTAGTTCGGGGATATAAAAAATACACCAACTTCACCATCCAGGCATGAGGCTGTTCATGATCAGTGCCATTAATTCAGTAGGTTTTTTGCCCAAATTTCTCAGAAGAATCAGAAAATCAGAGCAAATATGGAGGCTCAAGCTGAGTCTCAAATCACCCCTGATTAGACTAGATTATTAACTACTATGAATTTAGAGAAAGATCAGTTGAAAAATTAATTTTCACACCCATATAAAATGGCAGTAAGGTCATCAAGAAATTTTAGGACTGTAATTTAACTGTTGATTCCAGGAAGATTCCCTTACCTCATAAAATTAATTTACATATGAAAATTGTTCTATTAATTGTGAATGATTTGACTAAAACCAATGCAATTGCAAGTAAAGTTGAAAACATGTTGGGAAAGGTAATTAAACAGCTGAAGCTGGAGAAGGCTAATTCCAGAGATCTCTCCACCCAAAATAAGGAATTAAAGAAGATAATTGTTAAGATTGGAGTAGACCCAGATGACAGGTTAGTTGTGCAGAAGTTGTTACAGAGTGCAGAATCAAAGATTAATGTGCTAAGGAAGAAGTTGAAGCTCCCTACTGGAGAATACCCAATGGTAGTTGAAGTGGAAAAAGTGGAAGCTGAGAAAGAGAAATGTTTACAACAAATGTTGCATAGGGATGAGGAGATTTCTGGATTGAAAGAGACAATAGCTAAACTACATGGGTAGATTGATTCACATGTGTGCACAATAGTTTTTTCATCTAAAACTGATGACCCAGCAGCTAAACTATCACAATTAAATACTGAGTTGAGGATGGCAGAGATTGATTTTAATAAAACCCAAGGTGATCTTGAGATAGCATAAAAGTTTTACGTGCTAAGGATAACGAAATTCAAATATCAAAGGAAAATGTAGACAAAATACAAAGCATATTATCAATCAGCTTATGAAGAAATCAAGAATCTCATAGAGAAGGTAAAGGGGAACATGTCCATAATTCAAGCTAAAGAGATTCTTTGGAGTGAAATTATAGGAGTAATGAAAACAATATGGGAATCACTAGTTTTAATTTCAAACGAAAAGAGTATAATCAGAGATCTACAAGAGCTCGTATTAGTTGGTAAAAAAAAATTGCATGATAAAGCTCTATGGGCTAAGAAGTTAATAGATTTTGTTAACTCCAAATAAAATCAAGAACTGGGATAACATGAGATAAAATACAGAGCATTATGTGTTCTATAAATTAACAAGGTAGTGGTGAAGAATGCATACAGGAAGTCAACAGAAAAGAAGTTGATAGAGATCAAACAAGCAGTAGATAAATTCAACACCATGTTTGATAAAATAACTAGGGTAGGACTACCATCTTGTTGGGATCTGCAAGGTAATTTATTTTCCTAGGAAACATATGAAACCTTGTTGGTGGAAGAAAAAAGTAAAATTGGCAATACTGATGAGACTACCATTTTAAAAGTAACAACAATTGTCAATTATCTATATAAATATTTTCAGTTATTATGGATGGTCAAGAATCTGTTACTAGACAATCCCACTTACACCAAGATCACTACTTTTAGATTGGAACATCATAAGCTAGTTCATGCTCTGAAGACAAATGTTGAACTCTGGAAAAGTGCATAATCAGTAGCAAATGATACTCAGAAAATGACATAATATTTATATTTATTATTGTATTTTGTTTTTGTTTTTATTATACAACAAGGTTGTAATGTTACCCTCGATTGTAAGGAACGTAATTGATAGAAGAAAGAAGTAGTTTACGTAGTTTTGAGAAGTTTTGGCAGTTACAAACTGCTTTTGAATGTATTTAATAAAGAAAAAAATGAAGAAGAGGGGTTCGGGTTTTGGAACCTTTGGAAGACTATATTTTGTACTTATTCATCTG
The DNA here is from genome assembly GCA_034641835.2 of Pinus albicaulis. NCBI lineage: Eukaryota > Viridiplantae > Streptophyta > Pinopsida > Pinales > Pinaceae > Pinus > Pinus albicaulis. The sequence goes on along the minus strand of CM076574.1, from coordinate 670,044,994 downwards.
AAGAGTTAATGAAAGAAATCTTAAGTTTCCTGCAACTGTTGATGGTGATTTCTCTTTCCTATGTCATTTTGTGTTATTTATTCTTATGAATGAAGTGAAGTAAAGAAGTTGTTGGTATTTGAATTACATTTGTAAGTAAGAGTTAAATATCCTTAAATGCGCTCCTTCACTCCAACTCAATTATGTTCATAAATTCTCTCTGAAACTTAAGTTAATAGATCTTGTATTTACAGCATATTATCTTAAGCTTCCCTATAGTTCTTCTTTTCATTCACATTTCAGAAGTTAAAGGCATTGTGTAATATTTTATTACTCCAGGGAATTAAGGGTTTTTTAAAACTAATTTCCAAAGGAATAGAACAAAGACTGAATGATAAATATTGTTTCCATAAAATACTGTTAAAATGTCTTAAGCACTGATTCCTTTTCACAACCAAGGGATTGTCTCTTAAGAACCAACATTTTCTATGGATGGTATTGCACATATGGTGACACATACACTTACAGAAAATGAAGGAATAAATCACCATGCTCCAATGTCTACTAAAATGTAAGTGCGGGAAACAGGCACTAAGCAATCAACACTTGTTTCATCAGTTTCAACAACAAATAGAAAATTAGAAGTTTTAAACCCAACAAAAGCATCACGTCGGGTGAAAGAGAAAGAAGAAGATGTTGATACTGAGTTATTTGAACAATAAATAGAACAGTTGAGTAAAGAGATGCAACAAGATATTGATGACACTAGGCCAAAGGATTTTGGAGCAGAGGTCTTAGGCATCAAGCATAGTTTTTTAGAAGGAAAATAAATGTTGACAACTGATGCAGAGTTAGCCCTATTATATGAGAAGTCTCAATCGATAGAAGCAACAGTACTCAAGGATATGGCCCCTTCAATTGGACCTAAATTTATTTCTTCTACCAATTTCGAGACAAACACTTTGAACCTCACAATAGTTCAGTCATAGCTAGGAGAGAATCAGCACATGCTAGGTTCTTGGACCTCCACCTTAGCCATTAAATTGGATAAAGTATCAAATGTGGATGTAATCAACTTGCATAGACTAGGAGAAATCATTGCCAGAAGATTTCTCGATTCAATAGCTATAAATAGAAGGATGCGGGCGATGTTTGAAATTTTTTTTGACCAGTTACACATGTTGACAATCTGTCCAACCCAAATAGGTCGGGCCATTTAAGAAGTTACTAGAATAAAAGGAGAAAGAAATCAAAGTCTTGGATACCATTATGAAGATACTAGACCATGAACCACATATCTTAATGCAAGATTTCGAAAGGAAAGAAGAAGTCAAGACTCAACTTCAAGAGATGAAAACCTCTTTCAACTCAAAGAGGAAGAGTTTAAAGAAGTACTTAGACAAATGGAGGCTTTAAAGGAAGAATATCGCGAAAGATAATAACAACATATTAAAGTTATAGAAAATTACAAGATTACTATTAATCAAGCCCTCAACAAATCCCAAGCATCTAAAGATGAGGACTTGAAGCTTATGCACATCAAAGTAACTCAGCTAGAACAAGAGATGGAAATGGCCAGACTGGAGAAATAAAGAGAAAAAAATAAAGGACAAAATTAAATGAAGGAAAAGAATGACATAATTGAACAAATTCAAAATACGCTTAAGCATAAACAAGGTGATGTTAAAACCTTGCAGGAAATAATTAGAGTCACTATCACAGGAAGACAGGTTTTAATACAGGACAAACAAGATATCTAGAAGGAAAATAAATAAAAAATATCCATGGTGAGAGTTGATGTAGAGACCCTCTCTGGCTGTGATAAGGAATTAATTAAAGGTGCCAATTTGGAAGCAAAAAGCATAGCTACAGTGTTGGAGGAAAGGCTAAAAGAAATTGACTCACTTATCTATTTCATCAATACCCTAGAAGATGAAACTCTAGCAGAGATGAATTTACCTCCAAGAGATCAATGTGTTTTCTCCCTTTGTATGATGAAGGAAAAGAATAATGCAATGCAACTCATGTGGGAGGAGTTCGACATGGCTTATAAATAAATTGATGATTTTAGAATCAATTGGAATTATCTCGATAGACTCTGGTGTACCATCCTTCTGGGGAAAGGATAATGGGATAATATCCCATGAAGAATTTTGTGATAAGTTGAAGAATACATAGCAAGACCTTGATTGTTTAGTCATACAGAGATAAGAATCAGTCTCGCCATTTATGATGGTGAACGCTCTCTCTAGAGATTTTACCATCCGAGCTGGAATTAATAAGTTGATACAGAATCTTCCCACGGCACGGTACCAAATCATATCTCATCTGATTTTAGTCATAACTAATTATAAAAAAATGCCTTGGATGTCAATATTGGAATGGGATCAAATTTCTAAGGTTGGGAAGCAAGTAAAACAAAATATTACTCTAGAACAAATATATTTAACTACTCAAGTAGTTCAGCTTGTTCAACTGATGTAATAGGTAACATATCAACCATAGGACTAGAGCGAGATACCTTGATCACAACTCAAACACCGATAATAAAGATGTGTGGAGCCCATAGTTTTTCTCCTGTGGGAACGTAAAAGAAAATTAAGGGGCCCAAGTCACAAAGGCGGTCATAGTGTTTAAGTTGTTTAATTTAAAATTAATTTGTTTAGTTTTAATTTAGACATTCGATTGTGTCCAAGAAAAAATATTTATTTATCAGTTTGTTATTTAAAATCTTGTTTCCTGTAATGGGGGTGGTTGATAAAAGAGAAAAAATTGTTTTCATAGATTTGATTGTACATGCTACACATATTTTTCATCTTGTGAATGAAACTACTCTGCATTTTTATAAACCTCTTTTATAACAATCGAAACGTTGAATTCATGAATTGTTCTGTGTTTGGTACTTCTTTCCTATTCAGTGTTATCATGTTATGATATTTATATTATCAAATTGAATGACTGAAATAATAGGCATTCGATTGAAGATAGTCTTAGGAGCTTGCCTCCATAACTAACAACATTCTTTATTTAACGTATTATCAATTGCTATGTTTTATTTATTTATATCGTATGTAATATGTCTTTATTTGAGATATTAGTTAAACCTTTAAATCATTATGTTTTCTCATTAGTATTCATGATTTTAAGGCTTAATATTTATTATTGGATTCACCCATCATAGAAAAATTCAAATGAGAGATAAAAAATACTTGCACCTATTGTAAAATTCTTACATTATTATCGAGTGTGTTTATTATCTCAAGTGTTTGTACTTGTTGTGTTTGTTGTAATAATTTTTTTTATTATGTTTCATATTGATTTTCTTTTATTTAAAATGTTTTAGATTTATCATGGATGCATGAGTTGTACTATTCACCGATTGTCACTAATTAATATTTATTCTGTTACTACCACAATATTACTACAATGCCTTGATTTTTTATTATCTGACCTTATTATATTATCTTTCTCAAAATCACATAAGTATAGTCAGGGATACCCCCTGTGGTGTGTAGGTGGTTATCCAAAAACGCTAGAGTGGGAGGGCCTCTTAGCCCTTAGTGAATGCGTCCTTGGATTGTTTTACTCTTTGGGACAATTTGAGTACCAACAGTCGCTCATCCAACGATCACGGTAATCCTCGCACCGGGAACATGCACGAAAGATAGGCGAGAAAGTGTCACGGTGTATTCCACATGTAAGCCCCTTATTACTTTCACTCCACCTCCAAGGCCCCTATGGTGAGTAAAGCCAAGATGCAAGAACGTGCCACATGTTCGGTGGGGATTGTGGTAAAGCCTAGGGAACTTGGTTTGGTTTGGTTTTGAGTCCCACATTCATGCTTAGATTATGGTACAGGGGGGATTGATTGAAAGAAATTTTTTACTTAGCCAATCTATGGTTGGGTGGTTCGTGGAAGTCCCATACCTAGTTGGATTTTTCATTCATTAATAAGAGCTTCTTCTCCTTGGTATTTTATATGTAAATATATTGGTTTATATGTGGATTTTATGGTTGTTATATCCTTGTTATTTTAGTTGGTTACATGTTTGTTATGAATATCTTTTATGATAGACTTGATGTATGGTTATCATCATGTTTTTATTAGAAAATGAATATACAATGTATATATGTCCTAATAGATTATAATGAAACTATTGTGATAAGGAAAAATGATCTTTTACAAATCTCATATAAGTATGGGACCCCTATGCTCAGATCTAATTTTATGACCCGTAGATTACATATTCGTGACATGTTTAACGAAATGATTGTCATGGCTAGTAGGGTTCATCACAAGTATTTGTATCAAATTTTTCATTAGTATCTTTGATCCCATGTTATTTATCATTTATGAAGTCTTCATGAAGTTCTGGGAAGTGGCATGAGTCCTGGCACTGAAAAAGTGGCATAGAATCTAGGGTCGTTGGCATAGAACTAGCTGTAAAATTCCATATTTTTTGGCATGCCTTGTTGTCAGAGCAACTAGAAGGCCTTGTCATGGGAGTGACTGAGGGTCCAGTTCAGTCAAATGATGAGTTGTCTCAGGGGTTGACCACCTGGAATGGTTGGTTGGCTCTTGAAGGTTCTATAGTATGTGTGGAAGGTCATATTGGTTGTGTTATGTTGGTTCCACTTCCTTAAGGTGACCTAGGAGGTTGAATCACATCATAGTAGACTCTAGTCATATGTTTACCCTAGTGGGTCAGTGATCCAAGTGGATCTTCAGACACCAGTGGCTTGGAAAAAGGCTCAAAATTGAAAGTGGAAGTAATTTGTCAAACTCAACTTCAGATTGAAGAGTTCATCGCGTTGATCACAATGGTGTGAACAGCGTGTCAATCCAAGATCGTATGAGGAAGTTAGAGCAGTTTGAAGTTCTGTTAAAGTAAGGCAAGTGGGGCCCCATCATGCCACATGGCATCCTAGTGAGAACGTGGGACCCACATGGCAGCCCCTCAGCTGATGACACATGGCGCTCGTATGAGGAAGTTAGAGCAGTTTGAAGTTCTGTTAAGGTAAGGCAAGTGGGGCCCCAACATGCCACATGGCAGCGCTTACCCCTACACAAAAAGACAAAAAAAAACCAAAACCATATAAATTATGGTTAAAAAAAACAAAAAATAAATAAAAAAACATATAAAGGTATGGTTCATATTAAACAAACTTTATATTAAATATAACCATATATTAAAACAAACTATATAAAAAAAATCCATATTAAAAAAGGAAAAACCAAATTTCATTAACGAAATTATGGTTATGGTTGGGATATGTATTAATATGGTATGGTTGTTATATTAAACCAAATATACAACGTATACCACATGTTTTAAACCATATATATATTATGTTAAATATGTCGTATGGAGTTGGTTGGGTGGGCCGCCCAATGCGGACCCGGCCCTCCTAAAATTTAAATTTGTTGTTTTTAAAACGTTATGTACCATTTCGGAGGGGGGCGGGGTTTGACCACCCGACCTCCCTCCAACAAATCATCATTTTTAACCAACATGTCAACCAACCCTATATGTTTAACTCTGCCCAGAAAATAGATATAAACTTGTCTTTCTCAGATGCGCCCAAGCGGACCCGAGCATGGATTTCGAGGCAGAGTACGTAGTAGATGGCATGTAGTTCGAGATAGATACTTGTTTGATGTTAAGGGAATATTTTGATCTCAAGGAGGTAAAATTTTTAGAATGTGTTAAAATTTATATGCATTTTAACTAGAATTTTGGAGGGAACGCAATGGTGAGGTCAGATTTTCCTTTTGAGCGGCGGTTTTGTAGATTCCTTGTGGAGGAGAATCTTCAGGAATCTTGAGGAAATACTTCAAATTCCTTAGAGGGCGAAATTCGCTGGTGTTAGAATGAGGTCAAATTTATAATCATTCTTCCCGAAATTTCACAAGGATCTCAATGGTGAGATCAGATTCCTATTTTGAGTTGCAGAGTTCTAGATTCCCTATGGAGCAACCTCTTTGAGGAATCTAGGGGAAGTCTAAAAGATTCCCTAATTCCCAGATTTTCACTTTGTAAAAAATTCAGAAAATTGACAGTCAATCCTACACCTCTTGATGACACAAGTTTAGCGGTGCAGCCAGATTCCATCTAAGCCTTATGTTTTTTGGCCACTTTTCAAAGTGGAGTTGCAGGTGTCAGCATTCAATGTGTGAGTAGTCGTTTTCAAGATATTCGACACCACAAGATTGATGGTACAACTAGATCATAGTATTTTATCATCCTTTTCTTCAGATAGCTCCAGTATGTGAGGTATATGCAGTGTGATCATGTACTTCTTTTTTCCATGAGATGCATTGTGTTGTATGGATCCCTGTTGATGTTTGATGTGGGATCTTGTTTTGTTCTTGATGCGAGATGTAATTCCTATCATGGATTTGTATTATGTTGAGATCCCTTTGTTGCCATGTTGGCGGGATACTCATTTTCACATGTATATTTGTTTCAGATCCATTTTTTGTCATGCTGGCGGGATACTTGTTATGGTGGTTTTGGTGCACAAGTGTACCAATCCACACTAGCTTAAGAGGAGTGGTCGCTGCCTCTTAAGCTTTGGTCATAGGAAGATAAAAAAAAGAGTTAGCAAGTTAGTCAACATGCTATAAAACATTAAACACACTAAACAGTGATATAGTATGCATATGTAGAGAGAAACAAGACTAAACTAAACATAAACACGAAAGCTCATAAAGAGTTAAACAAAACAATAATACTAATGGTGGCATAAATGTCCCCTCTTATTGTTTGCTATTAGGGAGAAATATAGTATGTTTACACAATTTACAAGGGGCCTTTAGAACTATGGAGTTCTAAGACCCGATGCAAGGATGTTGTTACCTTCTAGCTGCTTGGTGCAAGGTCTCTCTCTCTACTCCAAAGGATTGAAGTTGTTGGATGCCCAACAACTGAATCCCCTCTCTACTTCTACTCTAGATTACACACTGCTAGATTTGCTTCAAATTTTCCATCATATAACTTCATTCCAACCATTCCAACGATTGACCAGATTCTCTTGAAACCAAGACTAGAATTTGAAAACTTTCAAACCACCGATCTCTTTTAAGGAAAATGACCCTGTAACAAAACAAAATGAATCCCAGAAGCCCCAAAACTCACCATAAGCCAAAAGCTTTTTCAATGCCACAGGAATAGTCAAAGAAAATTCCACAATTCCTTCAACACAAGAATTTTGTCAGTCCTTGAAACGGTCAGAAATTGGAATGAAGCTTGAATGGTCCACTTCAAAGAGACTGTGACAGAGTATATATATAGAACCTTCCACAAATTTCAAACGATTCTGGAAACTCCAGAAGTGAGCTTTAAGGACTGAGACTTGACAAATACTAGCCTCAATGATTTATTTGCAAGATTTGTGCCTTTAAAAAGACATATGTTATAACCAGCCTCCTTATGAGTTTGATCACATTAGTCACCCAACCATGTCACTGTCACAGGCCAATATGAGTTTGGACTGTTAAAACTTGTATGATTGCCACTGAATTAATACAGATTAACCTAGGATGTAGATCGAACAACAAAGAGCTGCAGATCCAATTCCATATGGACACAGATCAGAGCTTCACAGATCCAAGAATTATCATGAGGTCACCAAAGATACATTGTGTAGAAAATCTTCAAACTGGAGAGTTATAGTTCAACATAAGTCCACTTCATTCCAGCGATTGACTAGATTCTCTTGAAACCAAGACTAGAATTTGAAAACTTTCAAACCACCAATCTCTTTCAAGGCAAATGACCCTGTAACAAAACAGAATGAATCCCAAAAGCCCCAAAACTCACCCTAAGTGAAAAAAAAAATCTTTTTCAATGCCACAAGAATAGTCAAAGAAAATTCCACAGGAGTGGCCTTCATGCAAGGTTAATGAGCTGGGAAAGAAAGTAGTGCAAGTGACACCAACGAAACCCCATAGAAAACAACTGAATCACATTAATCATTCCTTTTTTGCTGTAAAGATGATGGGCTTATTTTTGCTGGACCAAAATTACAAAATACAAGAGGTTGAGCCAAAACAAAATAACAAAAGAAGGCCCTTCAATCTTATTTACAGAAAAAACTTTGCTTATTTGCTTGCCATAAGAGAGATACCAGTAAACAGGGAACGAGAGACTTGTGGCAAAATGTCGAAGTCGAGCGAGGCTTGTATACTGACTGGGAGTGAATAGAGATTAGCGTCATTCAACCAAAATTGAGACAAAGAGACCTGATTGTCATCTGAATCCTCAGATCACATTTTCCATCCAAATCACGAATAAAGAGCTCAACTAATGCAGAACTAATCCTTTACACATTGGACTGAAATTGAGTCTGTGATTAGGGCTATTAAAATTAAAGGGTTTTCTCCCTATTTCCGGTCTGAATATTTCGAGCTCCCCTTCCTGTGCAACATTCCACAATCCATAAAGTCTAGTCAACAAAGTTCTTCCAGCGATTTCTTTCTTTTTCCACTCTTGCTTGGGCTTGTCCTCTCCTAGCTCTTATACCATGTTAATTTAGATTAACATGTTATTGCTTAATACAGTAACTTAAAATTCCATATAAGCCCATTATACTTTTATTAGCACTGAATCATTTGCCATTGATAGAAACTTAAGAAAGAACATGTATGATTGATTCAGAAGACAAGCCGAGACAAGAGAACACAAGTATGTGGCACAAGCCAGGGAAAAACCCCAAGATGGGGAAAACCCTTCATCAATTCTTCTTATTATTAAAATCAAATGTCCAATAGAGAAAGAGAGAGAGTACAATAATAATGACTTGCCAATTTGAAACAATCAATATGAAATAATGATCACGAGTAAGGGTTTGCTATCAGCTGAATACAACCCTCTTTTCTTCATATCCATACCTCCTTAATCACTGCATATTTCCTTCAATTATTACGGTTCAAATTTGCTGCCAGCGTAGGCTAGAAGATAGCCCTTTTGGCACATCATCCAATTATTCGATCGGGAGAAATATAGGCTCGTGGCCTACCGATGGCCCGTATCAGAAAAATTCCTAGATTTGACAATCTTAGGAATCCTATTGCAACTATCCTGAGCTTACTTCTCTATTATTTAAATTACATTTCCAAAATTAATTCAGCATTTTATCATGAATTAATGAAGTAAACTACCTAAGCAAATATTTCTACACTTAATTAAATATGATTATGAAACAAGGAAACTCGAGCAAGAAATAAATCACACATAGGACACCTTTATTTTGGACTAAGTCCCGAGAAAACTCAGTATGGAAAAATCCCGGTGTAGCAAATTCTAAGGATTGCATTATTAAGCAAATAGATTTTTAATACAATCTCCCGGATGCGTTGCTAGCTATCCAAAGACATAAAAAATCATGCAGACAGACAAAAAAATATAGTGAGTGTTACCTCACACATCGAAGCCCCGACTGACCCTGATCTCGAAATCGGCGAAACCCCAGCCTCCCTCCGCATTGCATCTCGCGCAATAGATGAATAAGCCCTCGTGTGGTTATGGCTATGGATTGTGTCACCTCTTCTCTAAATCGATCTCGTCTCTTGGAAGATCAAGTTTCATCCCTCCCAAATTTCGAAACTCGATCTCCAAAGCAAAAACTTGGATTGTCTCACGGAAACACTACACAGCTTCCTCAGGCCCTCGCATCACCCCTTTTGGGACCGTAGCACACCTCCTAGTGGCTCCGTTGCTTCTTCCGTTGGTTCTACTAACTCTTTGTTATGTACTCTTAGTCCCTAGAGAATATCCTTCGACCAATAACTGCGTTTGCCTCATTGCACCGAATCACTTAGATCCGATCTTCTCGTCCGGAGCACTACTCCGCTCGAAGAATTCAATCCCCAAGGTTCACTCTGTGTCTTTCCAACTCGAAAATGATAGTAGATATTGCAGAGTAAGCAACTAAATAGGTATTACGCATGATATTCTATTTCCATAATTCACTACCTTTCCCATTTATAAAATATTTTCTACAACAATTCCGTTGCATGTTATTTATTTATGTTTCTATTTATTGAGATTTTGGCTCACACGGGGATCACAATTAGCCTTTCCATAGGAGATACATATGGCTTATGCAATTGGCATACCATTGTTGTTACTGTAACTAACATTTCCTAATAAGAAGTTATAGTTGAAACATTGAATTTACTTGTTTTGGCTTCCTAATTGTTATGTATGGAATATATAATACCAGTTGTCCATTGGGATTCATATGTGACCAAATGAAAAAGGCTTTAACTGTTGCTAAATGAAAAAATGTGATAGGCTAGGATTGGAGGGATTTTGTGCAAATTATAATGAAAAATAAAAAACTGAAGGCCTACACCTCCAGTGCAGTGATAGTAGGGTTTCCTATTTATAACCTTCTAGAGTTATTATTATTATTATTTGTTCATTTATTTCTGACCGTTTCTCCCTATTCAAGGTGTTTCTCAAGTTTGTCAGCTCTGAATGCTAAACACGATTCTTTATGTCTTGCAGTGGAAACACCTCACATCTTAGCATAGGTCCAAGATCTAGTTCTGGTACAATAATGCAAATTGTGGAAGATTTGGTAAGTGCCTGCTACTGAAAGCCTTGCCGCTGTGACCCAAGTGCTATTTGGCCACAACTAGAAGGTTAGTGCATTTGGAAAAAGAGAATGTTGTGTGCGTTGATGTTGCACATAGGGCATCTTTTTCCAAGCCCTTTTTCCCTTCATGTGCAAGAGAAGTTTGCATCTGCAAGATGCACATAGCATTCTCTTTGCCCAATAAAATAACCTTCTAGTGTTGCATGAGATTCTAGACTCTTTATACTGAGGAACTGTCTAGAACTTTGTAACTCTTGGTTCGTAGTTATCCAGTGAGTTTAGTCTGATTGCAAGAATTTTTCCTTCACATTCCTTCTCAATGTTTCTTCCATAACCTCAGAGCTACTCAGGTTTGGGGTTGTTCCCTAGATATCTCTTAGGGTTTGGACCAACCTCCTAATCTGTTGGCAGCATTTTTATACCTGCAGTAGGTATATCACTTATCATAGGCATTTTTGTTTCTCCAAAATGTTGTTTCTCTCACAAAAGGGTGCATTCTAATTTAAGATTCTTTCTCCCACAACTCAACATGATGTGTGCAATGTGGTGCCTGTTGGGTGATTTCAGTGGCTTCTACAAACTAGTTATTAGAAAATGTTTCTAACCTCTTAGGGAGGAGCTACTTAGCGGTGGCTACCTCTTTAACAATTGTTGATATTGATTGTTCATTAGTATATTGAAAACTTCATCGTCGGGGATGAATGTTTTAATTTTATCAAGTGTCTCTTGTTTCATGTTCAGCACAAGATGGACTTTGCATGCACTTAGTTCATTGGAGAAAGGCTTTTTGGCTTGCCTTGAATATTGAAAGCAAGTTACAGAAGCGATCCCTAAAGATGGAGCATCATTGACAACAATTCAAGCTCCTCTCAGTGGATGTTTTCTAATCCCTCTTCTTCTGCTCCTTCCCCTTGTCATCTTCATTTGTTTACAAGGCATGAAAAAGATACTCATAAGTTTAAATTTTAGCCCAAAAGAAATTGTAATGGTAGTGGAAATGTTATGAGAATATTGTTATTATCACTGATGGCCTATCTATTCTAATGAAGGATGTCTTAAGCAAAGAGTTCTCAACACATATTTCAGTGGTTGAGAAAAAGGAAGGAGAAGGTTAAAATGATTATAGTCAACAATCCTAGTTACATAAGTGGTTGTTGTGAACTTCCCAATCCATGGTGGTAATGCCTCTGCTACTAAGTACAGTAATTCTAAGAATTCAAAAAAAAAATGGAAAAATAATTCTAAGCCCACAATTAGTCTTAATCATCATTGACTACTTCACTTTAGACAAGGATGCTTTGTTTGTGAAAAACTGTTGCATTATAGTTAATGGTAGTGATAAAAATCTTATTTCACAAGATCATGTGACTTTTCTTAATTTTCCTTCAAAGTGTTAACCTTGGTCTAAAATTTTAGGGTTGGATGAAGAATAAGGAACCAATGCAAGTTATGAAGGTCCTTCAATTCACTTTTTCTATTGACCACTCTTTGATAGTGTTAAGTATGATGGCACTCTTGTTGATTATTGTAGTCTTATTCCTTGGAAGGTTTTATCAACACGATTTCTATGCAAGCTATTATACATTGTCTTGAAACTTCCCTATTTTTGCAGATAAGTTAGCGTCATGCTAGTGATTAATTTGAAACTATATTTTAGTGGAAATATTCACTATTTTTTGGTGGAATAGTTCATAATTTATTTTTATCTTTTTTTTCAAGTGTACTAGTCATGATGATAAATGTGTGGTTTACTTCAGAGGGTTCTCAGTTCTTTCTAGATACACTTTTCATCATTTGATTTGAATACTTCTCTAGTGCTCTTGAGGTCCATGTTTTTATGTTTATTGGTTGTTTCTATGGAAACTTTTTCCTAAGGTTTTGCAAGGTAAATCCAAATGCAAAAAATAGTATTTCACATATTGATATTTGTTCAAGACATTCTTGTGCGATACTTGAATTTCATAAATTTGGATTTCTATTTCATTATCTATATCAATATATAAGAACAGACCCATGGATTTTTCATATTTCTCAAACTGTGGAGTTGTTCCTTTCTTGTTGCATGTTCTTTTATATTGTTATGTTGTGATTCAAATTTCTAGTTGTGCTTTCAAGTTATTCTCCTACGTAGTACATGCTTTGTTGGATTATATCAAAAGTTATTCTTATTGTCTTTTTCTTATGTATATTGAAAATATTATTTCTAGCAACTTTTGATCTTCCTAGATCTTTTATTCCTTTGGTGTATATTTAAACCTTGAGGGGAAATTGCTAGTTTAAAGTCTAATTATTTAAAGGGTGCTAGCTCAATGGAAGAGAAATTGCTTTACAAGCAGAAGGTTTGTGGTTTGATTCCCTCGTGCCCTGATATTCATAGAGAATGACGATGATTATTTTTTGGTGACGGATGCTCTTTTGATGATCACCAATGATCTTATGGTGACATTTTTCGACCCTTGCCAAAATATGAAATGGTGATGGTCAACGAACACCACCATATATATGCATCAATAGTGACGACTATTAAAGGTTCGTAACCATAAATATTTGTTGTTGATATGAAATGGTGAGGGTCACTATTTGTCATTATAGTCATTATTTGTGATGGACCTTGATGTCACCAATGAGTTTATGGTGACGGTCAATGAACGTTTCCATATATATGCACCAATAGTGACGGCCATGAAAGGTCCATCACAAAAAATCGTTGTTGTTCATATGAAATGGTGATGGTCACTATCTGTCATTATAATCAATATTCGCGATGGACCTTGAATGTCACCACAACACATACTTTCGGCGATGCCACCTTTGGTGACAGAGGCTATTGTCTGTCGCCATTTCTCATATGAAATGGTGACGGTCACTATCCATCACTATAAATCATTATTGGTGACGGACTTTGAATGTCACCACAACACCTATACTTCGACGACGCCACCTTTGGTGACGTTTAATTTTTGGTGACGAAGGATCTTTTGACCCTCACCAATGAGCTTATGGTGACCATTTTCTCCCCTCACCAATGTCCTTTTTTTTTTAGTGACAACAAGGAACTATATGCCTTGGTCCAAAGTGTGAAAAAGTGGAAACACTACCTGGTTGGAAAGGAAACCATTATCCATACGAATTACCAGCCCTTGCAATACCTTCAGTCATAGACCAATCTACAACGGGCTCGTCATTTCAGGTGGATGGGTTTTTTACAATAGTTTCATCTGGTAATAAAGTATAAGAAGGGAACTAGCAACAAAGTAGCAGATATGCTCTCTCACCTTCGTATTGTTGCTTCTATTATTTTTCATGATACTTCGTTGTCTTTTGAAAGTTATGATGAACAATACGCTAACGATGATGAATTTAATGAAATATATCCAAAACTAACTCATGGATCACAGGTGGAAAAATATCATCTGCAGGGGAAGTTGTTGTATCACCTTGGAAAATTGTGCATACCCACAACAGAAAGGGTAAATGTAATTTGAGAGGCACACACCTCTCTTGTGTCAGGTCACTTCGGTGTCGAAAAAACCTTATGTCATTTACAAAGGTTTTTCTTTTGGCCTCATATGAAAAACATTGTAACCCTATTTTTAAAGGGATCTGTGATGTGTTCTATTTCAAAGCCCACTAATAGAAAACTCAGGCTCTACACACCACTCCCTATTCTAGGTCGTTCATGGGAAAGCGTGTCAATGGAATTTGTAGGAGGTTTGCCTATGTCTAGAAAGGGTCATGACTATTTGTATGTTGTCGTAGACCACTTTAGAAAAATGTGCATATTAATTCCTTGTAAAAATAAGGTTACTGCTGAGTAGACTAATTATCTTTTCTTTCAATTTTTTTGGGTCCACTTTGGGTTGCCCACATCGATTGTGTCAGATCGAGACTCTCGCTTCATTGGAGAGTTTTGAACCAACTTGTGGCGAATGATGGACACCAACTTGAAGAGATTTACAACATTCCATCCACAAACTGATGGATAGACAGAGGTCATTAATTGTACCATGGTACACTTATTGTGGGACTATTGTAGCAAACATCCCAAGTTGTGCGATGAGCATCTTCCATATGTGCAGCACACCTACAACCGAGCAGTGCATTCTTCTACGCAGCGTTCACCATTTGAGACATGTTTTGGTTACCTACCAAAGGATCCTTTTAACGTGATCTATGGAAGGGATGAATATGCCAAGGGACATGATGATAGGGACAAAGCACAATGGTTCATCTGGCGGATACAGACAATTCACCAAGCAGTGCAAGAGCAGTTGGAAAAGATTCAAGCTCGATATAAGGCCCAACATGATAAGCACCGAGTCGACCATCAATTTCAAGTTGGTGACAAGGTGTGGTTCCATATCAACAAGGATCGAATGAAGGGGGGAGGCAAGAAATTGTGACCAATCCAGTATGGTCCATTTACCATATTGGAGAAGATTGGGAATAATTATTTCTGACTCAATTTTCCTGTATACATGTAGATGTACTCGGTCGTGAATGTCGAAAATCTAAAGCTTTATGAACCACCATAGATTATGGACATCGAGGAGGTAGGATCAATGCCTACAGTGGACAACTTTGCACTAGAGTATCTTGATGAATTTCTAGAAGACATCATTCTCGATCAAAGAACCAGGACTTTGCGACGGGGAAATGTGGAATATCTCCGTGTTGGTTTCAAAGGGATGCACCCAATTAAAGCTAAATGGCTTGAAAAGGAGAAGGTGAGGGAGAAATTCCCTCACTTACCTATTGATTGATAAGGCTTTTGGGGTCCAAAAGCTCTTCAGTGGGGAGGAATGATCCAAGAGGATTGTATAGGTCCAAGTACAAGTGGCTTAAGTACATAGGCTCAAAAATAAAAATGTCAGAAATGTGGAAAACTTAGTGTCAAGTTGAAGATCTTGTCTTTTTGATTCAAATGGCACAGATGAAACTTAATTCTGTGTTTGTATGGAGGAGTTAGAGGTAGTCAAAATTTAATGGGTGACTTGGTGATGTGGCAGCTTAAGGAGGAGACAAATTTGTAGAAACCCGATCACTGAATTCCGGCCAACTCCAGCCGGATTTCAAGAGAAATTGTGGGACACTTAAAATGAATCCTTTGGTCAATTTCTAGAAAAATAAAAAATGGTAGTTGGTTTAAATAAAATAATAAAAATATTAAAAAAAAGGTAGGGCAGGCCATGACCCCCACCCTACCTAACGGATATAACAAAATATTATTAAAAATGGGTGGGCCAATGACCATGATCCCGCCACCCACTGCATATATGTATTACAACAAAAATTGTGGGAGGGGCGCGAGCTGTCAACCCTACCGCCCCATCCCATACCACCCACACTCCATGTGATACGATGGTGCTGACGGGAGTTAAGGGGTAGGAAACCCAATGCGGGCCCAATGCCCCCGTACTTTCCTCATTAAAAAATATGCTGTGGGTTATTTAAAAAAATTTCTGCCTTATTATGGAGGGGGCGAGGTTCGACCCCCTCTCTCACACTCAGATCTAAAACCAAATCACCAACGACGGACTTGGTAAAGTCTACCCACACTCAGATATTTAAACCATTCATTTCAGAAGTGCACCCAGGTAGGCTAGGAGTGGCACAGAGTACGAGACAGAGTGGAACCTTGAGTGCTTTGCAAGAGGGGGGTGGAACCATGAACCGAGCTCATTTCCAGAGGGGCTAGATTTTTCCGGCGTCAGAATAAAGAAAATTTTATATGGATTCTGCACCTCTTGATTCCACGAATCCAATGGTGTTTTCCATTTATTCATCAGATGTCTCTAATTTTCGGGCACTTTCAATTATGGAGGTATAAGGGTGTGATTTTGCATTGATGCTTGTACTTTAATTTTATTTGCCACTTAATAAAAGAGGGCCTCCCCACTGATTGAGCACGACCCAGAGACGTCGTCCCTCTTGGAAAAACTCCAATAGCAATTCCTTGTCTTCTTGCATGATTTTATGTGCTTCTCTCTTCTTATGTTCATGCCTTTTAAGTTTCATGGTTAAGATGCAATTTTACATGTAATTCTTTAATACATCTCAAAGAAAAACATTTTGGATCATTTTTGGAGATGTTGGGCAGAGCATTCCTCGTATCTATGTAGCACTGGATAACAGGAAGGAAGATCACCAAGAATATATTATCAATATGGACAGTACGATTTGTGATCAAGTTGTTTCTATTTTGATTGACCCTGGATCTAATTATAGTTATGTTAACCCTGACTTGGTGGATATGTGTGGTTTGAATAAATAATTGCATGTAGAGTCTTGGTTAGTGCAGTTGGATATAGGCACAAAGAAAAAATTTCATCATTGGGTAAGAGCTTGTGCATTTGAGTTGAATGGTATGCCTACATCAGTTCATTTGAATGTACTTCCATTGGGATCATACAATATGCATATGGGTATGGATTGGTTGTATTTTCATAGGTCTAAGGTGGATTGTTATGAGAAAGCTATTGAGTGTTTGGATGACAATATAGAACAAATAACATTTTAGGGTAAGAAGAAGGCTACATAAATCATAATGGTTACACCTATGCAATGAAAGCGTAGTCGCAGGAAAGGGTGTATTTTATTTGTAGTGCATATCTTCAGTGATAAAGATAAGGATGTTGAGGATGAAAGGTTTTGAACAGGTACCCAATTTAACAACAGTTTTAGGATGTATTCCCTGCAAATATTTCAAATTTTCCACCTCACAAGGAAGTGTAATTTTCTATTGAGTTGATATTAGGGGCATCACCAACATTGAAGGCACTGTACAAGATGAGCACTCTAGAGTTAGTGTAATTGAAGTTGCAGTTGAAAAAAATGCTTGACAAAGAATACTTTAGGCCAAGTGTCTTGTCGTGGGGCACACTAGTAACCAGTGTTTTTTGTGAAGAAGAAGGATGGTACTCTCAGGATATGAATTGATTATAGTTAATTGAATAAGGTAACCATCAAGCATAGGTATCCATTGCCAAGGATCGGACTTGTTTGATCATCCGAAGGGAGAAACAATGTTCTCAAAGATTTATTTGAGATCAGGATACCATCAGGTGAAAATTAAAGAAGAGGGCATTTACAAGACTAATTTTCAGACTAGGTATGGGAAATATGATTTTGTTTTAGTTGCTCCAACTACTTTTATGTGCTTGATGAATAGTGTGATGCATCCTTATCTAGAATTTTTTTTTTTTATTGTGTTCATTGATGATATATTGATATGTTATAAGAATGATGAATAGCATGCCAAACATTTGGCAACAATATTGAGGTTTCTAAGAGAGCATAAATTGTATGCCAAGCTTAGAAAATGTAGTTTAATTTAGTCAGAGGTACATTATTTGGGGCATGTGGTTTCTAAGGAAGGTATTGCAGTAGATCCAGAAAAGATATGGGCTATCATGGATTGGGAAGCTCCATGGAATGTGGATAAGGTAAGGTCATTTATGGGGTTGGAAGTTTACTATAGAAGGTTCATCATGAAATTATTACGTATTTCCTATCCTATTACATCCTTGCACCGTAAACGTAAAAAAATTGAATGGACAGAGGAATGTGAAGCAAGTTTTGAGCAGCTGAAGTAGTTGTTGAAAAATTCTCCAGTTCTCAATATTGTAGATCCAGATAAAGAGTTTGTGGTGTGTACATATGCTTGCAAGAGAGGGCTTGGTGGGGTCCTTGTGTAGGAAGGATAGGTGGTATGTTACGAATCAAGGAAACTGAATGAGCACAAGAATAATTATGTTATACATGATCTTGAGTTGGTAGTGATCATCCATGCATTAAAGATGTGGAGACAGTATCTTCTTGCCAGGAGGTTTGTATTGATGAGAAACCACAGTGGATTGAGGTAATTTTTTGATCAAATGAATCTGAATGACAGGAAAGTTATATGGTTGGTGATGATCAGTGAATTTTACTTCAAGATTAGGTACATTAAGGGAAAGGAAAATAGGGTTGTGGATACTCTTAGAAGAAGAGTGTAGGTAAATAATGTAGCAGCTATGAGTTCTTAACAGGACAGATTTATAGGATTCAATCATGCAGGAATTACAACATGATGAAATGTACAAGGAGATTAAGTATGGGTTACAACAAGGTACAGGAGATCAGGATGTGGACTATCGTCTCACAGTGGATGGTTTGATTAGATTTAGGAACAAGCTCTAGTGCCAGAAAACAATGAGCTCAATAATCTTATCTTGAGGGCACTCCATTTCAAGCCAAATTTAGGTCACCTAGGATATCAAAAAACATCGACAACAATGACGAAGTTCTACCATTGGCCTAATCTAAAGAAGAAAGTTTCGGAGTTTGTGGCTAGGTGCTTGGATTTTAAATAGTTAAAGGTAGTGTGTAAGCATCCAGATTGTTTACTACAGTCAATTCAGATTCAAGAGTGGAAATGGGAGGTCATTTCTATGTATTTTATTACAGGTTTTCCGAGGACATCTAGACGACATGATTCTATCATGGTTGTGGTGGAAAGCTTGACAAAGGTAGCACACTTCATTCCGATGAAATCCACATATTAAGCTAGTGACATAGCACAAGTCTTCATGAGAGACGTAGTGAGGATGGATGGTGTACCGAAGAAGATTTTTTGAGACAAGGATGCTAATTCCACTTCCAAGTTTTGGAAGGATTTATTTATAGGTTTGGGTATAGAGTTGGCCTTTAGCACAACATATCATCTGCATAAAGATAGACATAAAGAGAGGGTCAAAAATATTTTGGAGGACATGTTGAGAATGTATGTGATGCATCAACATTGAAAGTGGGAAGAGTATCTACCTCTGTTTTAGTTTTCTTACAACAATGGGTATTAAGAGTCACTAAGGATGAGTCAGTTTGAGGCACTCTATGGACGAAGTTGTAATACTCCCATCAGTTAGAGTGATCTAGTTTACAAGGTATGGAAAGGGCTGGATGTGTTGGAAGAAATGGAACACAAAATGCATGTTATCAAATAGAATCTAAAGGAAACACAAGATAGAGAGAAAAATTATGCATATCATCACATGGAATTTAAGGAGTTACAGGTTTGGGAATGGGTGTACTTGTGCATCAAGCCCAAGAAGATCTCCTTGAGGATTGGGTCCTGTGCAAAGTTTGAACCTTGATATTATAAGAGGATTGGACCAATGGCTTATCAATTTACACTTCCTCCGAAAATGAAAATCCGTGATATTTTCCATGTTTCATTACTTAAAATATATATATACAGGATGTTGATCATATTATTGATTGATATGTAATGTGGGTGGAACCAGAAGGAGAATTCCATCCAGAACCTCAGTGTATTTTGTAGAAAAAGATGCTCATGATCCAAAACCGAGAAATCAAGCAAGTTAAAGTGAAATGGAAGCACTTTGGGCCCAATGAAGTTACATGGAAGATGGTTGATTAGATGTGGGATATGTATCCTTTATTGTTTTCCAGTTGAGGAAAATAATTTTTTGTAATTTTATATATGTATATGGATGTAAATACCACCATGAGTTGTGTTCTAAAGCTCCAATAAGTGGTATGGGTGTCATGTTGTTATGTTTGTCATGTTTTTATGATTTTCAGTAGGTTGACCATTATAAATACTGCATCGAGCTAAGTTATAAATATCCATGGGAAGTATGTTTTGGTTTTCAACGGTTTGATGGTTTTATTGTCATTAAACACTGAGGATGGTGTTCCCCTAAGGGGGAGGTTCTGTAACATCCCCGAGTTAAAATTTCATGTAATAAAGTTAATAAAGGAAAAATAATACCAAGATCACGAGACACGTATTCCAAGCCGAATGTTGGGAAAAGCATCCTAGTGGGTGTTAATTTAGTTTATTATGGCTAGGGAAAATTGGAAAAGGAATTGGTAAAGGCTTTGGAAAGGAAAGAGCCATTAATTTCATTTTATTTATGAAAATAATGGAAAATAGGAGAAAATGAAGGTGAAAGTCATAGGTTGCACATGAGAAGTAAATCAAGGAAAATAATGGAAAATGAAGAAAATAAAGACTTCATTAATAAAAAGGCTTATGAGCATTAGTTCATGGCTTTTTGTTAGTTTACTTTTGGATCTCTCTCTTTATTCTCCCTCTCACATAAACTTGTAAACTTAGAGAATTCTTCGAGAACTCTAGCATTGGAGAAAGGAAGGACACAAAAGGAAAGGGGAAGCAAAGATAAAGCAAGGAAGAGGTGGATCAAGCAGCTACAACAGGATTACTTGTAGGCATCGAGTTGTATGTGTGATTTCCTTGCAATTTTTAGCATGCATGGTATTTGCATGTGTGTATTTGGTTCTCTTGTTGTCATTGACATGGGATTTTCTACGTGTGACAGTGGTTTTCAACCTTTCCTTTCCATTTCTGGATAACCATGGTGTGTTTGGGTTTCTCTTACATGGTTGATTTTGATTTCCATATGGTTTCGAAACTGAGTCGGGTGGTCTTAGGAAGAAACACAAGGCCTAGGAATCCATGGACTGGTGAAGGTGGGATTACGGTAAATCCTAGTTGTGTATACCCTCGTTGGGCCTAAGAATCCTCAACCGGTAAATGGTAAAGCCTAAAGCGAAGAGAAGGATGAATTCCTCGTGGTTTAGGTGGAGAGATCTGGAGGCATCCATGCTTGTATAGGCCTAGTTATCCCTGGAACCATATAAGGTGGGATTGCGGTAAATCCTTGTAGTGTATATTTCTTTTTTGGGCCTAGGAATCCCTTGGAAGGATATACGATAAAGCATGGTTGTATAGTTTAGGGCTTGGGCCTAGGAATCCTTGAATGGAATATGGTGGGATTGTGGTAAATCCTGAGGAATCCCTGTATGTTTTTTTGTAAGTCCCATATTCATGCTTGGAATATGGTACGGGGATGATTACCTGAAAGAAATATTTGGTTCAGCCCAATCTATGGTCAGGTGGTACGTGGAAGTCTCTGACCTGGTTTCATTTTGCATATGTTAATAAGAGCTCTTTTCCTCGTGTGCATTATGTGTGAATGTGCTTGTTATTATGTGATTATAATGGTTGTTCTATCATTGTTTATCTATTGGTTATATGATGGTTATAAGCATAGTTTATGACACACTTGAATTGTGACTCTCACCATGATCTAATAAATGATATTACAGCTATTGGGAGAGGGCTTCAGACCTTCTTGAAAATTCTCATATAAGTATGAAGTCCATATGCTCAGATGTATTTATTTGACCCAAAGATTACATTTTCATGATGTGTTTGGCAGAATGTCTGTCATGGTTAGTGTCCTATAAGTTCAGGTCCTTGTTCAATTTTAGCGTTAGAGGCCTTGTCTTCTTTTTATTTATCATTTCTAATAATTTCATCAATTATTGGGCAGAGGCCTAAGTCCTAGACCGGAAAAATTGGCTCAAAATTCAGGGTCGTTGACACATAACTAGTTTAAAAAGTATGCAGTAGCATGGATTCCCTCTTTGTGCATGCAAATGGAGGGTTTTAGTTGCATGGAGGGCTTGTTATGGGAGAAAATGGGCGTTTATCTTAGTCATAAGTAGCTTAACTTAGGGGTTTGGCACTTGGAGTTGTTGGTTATCCGTTGGGGGTCCTCAAGCTACCGAGGAAGGTTAGTTTGTTTTTTTTTTCGATTCCACTTCCTTAAATGTACTTGTGGAGTTGAACCATACAATAGTAACTCTTCTTCACATTCACCCTAGGGGACCGGTTATATTAGGTAAATGTGTGAGGAGGGTGTTACAATTCTATTATTCATGCAACAGAGGAGGTTTATTCATGTATATAGGGAATGCTTGAAGGTTTTATAAAAATAGAAAAATATTAAAAAAGGAAAAGAAAAAAGAAAAAAGGAGAAATGAGAAAAAATAATGGGATGTCGACATCCCCCCATTGTTGGCTCGAGGGGTCCTAACCCACGTTTAGAGGTTAAGGTTTGCCAACAAACCCCTATACTACTGGCCCTTTCGGTAGTGACTTTCTTGCGCAGGCCAAAGTCTCACCTGAAGCAGTATGGGAGGGTGCTGGAACTAGGTTTCCGCACCCTAGGAGAGAGTAGGTAAGTCAAGCCGGTCCGCAATTATCAGATCTACATTGCAAGGGGCTGTTCGCAGGGTTTTAAATATATAAATAGAATGCATCTTATCAAATCTACTTAATAGGTTCGCATCCATACTACTAGCTATAATCACAGAACAATATAATCAGAGTAATTTAATAGATCATAGATACATATACCAAAAACACATACAGTTCGCAGCTACTAACAGATACTTTTCATACTCAATTATATAACCCAAGTTCGCATCAACCATAACAAAACAGATCTAGATAACATCAGATGTCCACAATACTTTCGCATATATATATATATATATATATATATATATATATATATATATATATATATATATTACTACCACAATCCTCTTACATTCCCAAAATACCGCCTGCGCACACAACCAACATGGTCCGCACACAACAGGACAGAGGATCTTCGCGCACACAGCCAGCAGGAGTCCTAACCCAAACAACCCTACCACAGATCTAACAATTCGTGCTTCGCATAACTCTATTCTTTTCTACCTATGACTCAAAAAGGTTCATCTATTTATACCGATTTAGCCTACGCATCAAATGGTACAAAAACCATGGTTTTTGGACTATTAGTCTACCCTTGACCCATTTACAATGCGTTAGAGGTTTTGACCCACCCCAAAGCCCCTGCGTTAGAGTAAATCATACAAAAACATACAAAAATGGACAAAATTCACAGCCTTTGGGAGACCCTGCTCCAACAGTCCCCCAACACAATCTTGTGACTCGTCTCGAGTCACTGTGTTGGTGCGGCCTTGACCTGTGCCTGCAACAATCTGATCGCCTCAGCTAAAGGGGCAACACTCCTTCACTTTGGGCAGCAGCATTATGTGCAATGTCGACCAACGTTTCTGAAATCGAGCCTTCCGTTGCTTCGGTGACAATTTCCAGAGTTTGGTTTAGCTGCTTAATAGCAACATCTGCATCCTGCGAAAGTTTGAGGGCTTCTGCAGCCCAAGGCTTCAAACGGTCACTGAGGATCTTCTTCGTTTGTCGGAGGTAATCAATATCAACTTGGAGCACTTGGCTGGTGCGCAGCCATTGCAAGTGCTGAGCAGGCACCAAAGTGGGCAAGGTGGCTTCTATCTTCTTGAACTATTCTTCTTTTTGTTGCAGGTCCTGGTTTATTCCTCGTAGGATTGGGTCGTGCTGGACCTTGGTCCATAGCTTCACGGCGGTCTCCAGTAATTGGGTACCCTACGCGATCTGCCTTGTGATGACATTTGTAGCCATGGTGACCAGTGAAGTTCGTTGGGCCCGTACCTCCGGAGGTGTTTTAGTCTGTAACTTAGCCTGCAGATTGGCGATCTACTACTCCATTTGTGTCTTGACCATCTGAACTTCCTCCCAGGAGGCCTTTAGTGTTGCGACCAACTGTTCAACATTTTCCTAAGGGGTGGCTATGGCCGGGATCTTTGTGGGAACATCTGCACAAAGTAGGTGGATCATGTTTTTGAGCTCTGTGTGCTTCGCGGTGGCGAGGAACACTTCAGCATTCTTTTCATCAATTATTTGTTCAGCCACGCTGAGCTATTGGTGCACTTGTTGGTCTTGATGGTGAATTTCCTAAAATACAGAGGTGTGGAGACCCTGCAAGGCCTTATGAGGTAGCCTAGCTAAATTCATCTGGACTTCTGTACTGGCATAGACTTGGATTCCTAGGTCAGGTAGACTGAGCACAAGAGCTTCACCAGGTAGAGAGTAGAGGTGAATTTCATCTGTAACTAGTGTTGCGCTACTAGCGGCTGAGGGTGGGCGTACCTAAGTCGCACTGGTCTGCAATGTGTCTATCTTCAGCTATAGCGCACGAAGCTCAACCTGAATTGTGTCGACCGCAACTCGCTGCTACTATTCTAAGGCTACCCATCTATCCTCTATGGCTAGAGTGACTGCATCAAGGATTTGTTCAAGGTCTCCATCAGTCAATGTGATTGTCTCGTCTCATTCTGTCCACTGAGAGCACTGCTTTTTGTGGGGTGTTTTGACAAGATCGCTTGTTTGCTTTGTGCTGTGGGGGGAGGTAGGTCCTCCTAAATACAGACCTTTTGTACCCAGGTCTGGTTGCGAATCCACCTGAGTCTCCACCTCGACGTTCTTGTCGAGGGTCTGCTTCTGTTATGCATCCTTTTGTGCGGCCGCACTTGTGTCTTGTCTGGTACTCCTGGTCGTACCTTTGATATCTAGGATGATGACAGGGGGGTGAATTTTGATGTGTTGGTTCCTCCGATGCCCTTCACACCAGTTTTGAAGCTGATCTTCCAGTTAGGAGGCCAGAGCGCAATGAAGTTGTCAATTTCTTCATCTTCCACCATATAAGGGAGTGAAGTCCAAGCTTTCTCCTTGTGTGCTCTGATCTGAACGTTGCATAGTGATCTAAAATGCCACAATGCCCTTGTATCTATCATACACGGCATGGGACAATCATGGTCAGGAGTTAATGGTTGCGGCCAAGCTACTCTAAAATAGGAACCATAACACTTGGTTTTCCTCGAGACGTTGCGGGTTTGTGGAATCCCATAAGTGTGCATAGGAAGCCCCTTCACACATGTTGGGGGTAAGTTCAGGGAGGACTAACTCCGTAGAGGCTTCCTAGGCAACTAACGCTATGAGAAATAGTAACCAAGAGTAACAAAAGGTGTGACCTTGCTCCTGGGACTCGCGAACATTAGTCAGAAACTCATCACACAAACACTGTTCCCAGTTAAAACATATCCCTTTCTCGCATTGGCCTGCTAACCAAATTACGTAGGCTGGGACAGAGGTTACCTAACATTTCCTCATCATTTTACATGCCAACAACATGGTACCCAACTGTGTACCTTGGTCACTGATGGACTTGATTATGAAACCCCGAGTGTTTCACTCCACACGATATTTTTGGCGCACGTATTCAGTAGTCTCCCCCGCATATTCCTTACCCACGTGCTCCAGGGGGTTCAATCCGCTTATGGGGAGACCAGTAATCTGATGAACTAGTGCAGCATCAATTGGGATCGTGTCCTGGATCCATAGGTATCAGTGATGAATAAGGGCAAGAAACCATCATGCAAGCTGGTCTGTGACATTGTAGTGACTAAAGTGTGGCATCCTGAGTAGGTTCAAGAGCCCGGACCCAGCCAAACCACACACCCAGCGTTGGGGAACAACTTTTACCCCATTGGCTCTGTTATCCATGTTTCCCCTTCATTTAAATTTTTGGCCTAACGCTCCTCATGAACCCTTTGAATCAGCCATCGTGGCCATTAACCCTCACATTTTGTCTACAGTTACCCTTTCCGCCCGAAAAATACACTCTTCAAAGGTTAAAAACCTGCATTCAAAACCATATCGGGCCTAGCCCTTTAGCCTTAGCCACTCTTATTTTGTCTTCCATGTGACCTAGGCGCAAAACCATATGCTTGAGGGAAAAGGGCTAATCATTCAAAGTTTTGGGGGCATTCGTGGCTGTCCGATCAAATCCAATCGACGGAGCGGAGCTGGATTACTGTGGTGGTCCCCGCGCTTTTGAAACTGGTGGTTTCATTCCACACCACTTTTTCCGTGACGGGGGTTTTCCGCAAAACCCAGTGATTCCATTGAATGTGCGCCGCGTGTCTTTTGTACGGGCCCGGAAACTGCCCATTTCGCGCATTATCCTCCGGACGAAAGACGTGCAGTAGAATTAATGACCACTGTCAGATCTCAGGGCCTTCATCCGACGGTGACTATCTTCCGAAGCTGCACGCACTTTAATTCACGTCTATTGCATCCCTGGCCCACCTTTGATTGCCCTCCGGCTCATTTTAACCGTCGATCTCATTCAGAGATCGTGTGGCCCATATCATCCGCTTGACCACCTGTTGATCGAGCCTCCCACCATGACAGCGTTACACGTGTTCACTGTCTCGTCCTACCACCTGTCCTCCGTACATCCTCGTCATCTGTTTCACGTGTTCACTGCGTCATACCTCCACCTTCCATATATCCAATTCATTCATCGTATTTGAACATTTTTACGTTACAAACCTCCGCCAGTTCATTCTTCACTATTCTATTACGTTTTCTTCACCCTACTATAATTCCTCCGCCACCCTGCACTATTTTACCTCTTTGTAAACCCGCTCCACCATCTCCATGTCCGCCATCCCTGTGATTGGTTTTATTTAACGGGTTTTTTGTTTTTGCAGGATCACCATGGCTAAAATGATCATGACTCATCATTTCCATTACAGAGGTTGAGAATGCACGACAAGACCATGTTTCAGGAGCAGAATTGGTGGGAAAAGATCCGGGAGCTGCTACGATGTGACCACCATTAAAGAAAGCGAGGATATGAATCTATAGAACCCTCCAGAGAAAATCAAGAGACAGATTTGGGCAGGTGAGAGTATTAATGGGGCAGCATGAAATATCAGCGAAAGATCAAGAAACACAGAGCCCTGCATTAAAGATCTGGGGTTTAAATTCGAAGTTAGAGGGCCGAGAGTACCATGTACAAATACAAGCAACCTCAAGGTTTTATTGCAGCAAATTTTTCTCTTTCAGTCAAGTACAGAACATTTGTATATTTTATTATTTATGTCTTGTTCATGAGGAGATTTTTATCCTCAACATTTATTTCATAAAACAGCAGCAGAGTACTTGCACCAGTTCAGCACCATCAAACAGCATAGGCGGGTTTTTCTTTCAAGTTTGTTTTAAATTAGATCATTAAATGTAT
This sequence comes from Pinus albicaulis, assembly GCA_034641835.2. Lineage (NCBI taxonomy): Eukaryota > Viridiplantae > Streptophyta > Pinopsida > Pinales > Pinaceae > Pinus > Pinus albicaulis. The sequence continues at coordinate 670,017,620 of CM076574.1, read as the reverse complement.
ATCACCTACCTCATTATCGAGAGCTTTCTATTTCCTCTATAAAAACCAAAAAGAATGACATTATAAGGGTTCCAAATTCCTATCAGCAAACTGTGCAGTGAAAGGCTTTGTATACATCTTGTAAAGTTTCTGTATGAAGGCTCAGAGCCCGTAGGGTCTCAGTGAGGAGGAGTTATAACTGTAATGAGGATTCTGGTCTTTGGTATCCCACAGTATGTAATCTTTTCTTATGTGTTAATATAATATCTCATTTCATTGCATTTATCTTCTCGTATCATGTTCTAGAATGCGAGTGGCTCACTAATCTTAAGTAGGGATTCATCCTAGTTGGTGCCCATACTTGGATTAGTCAAAGCGCTTTAAATAGGCCTAGTCATGATATATTGTTCCATGTTCATGTCATTCATATTTTCTACTATATTAGTTACTTGAGGAGGGTGCTTTTAAAACGCCATTGTCATGTATGGATTCTTAGTTAGATAAGCTCATATGTGGTTTTGTTGTGTATCTGGGTATCAACCTCATGTTAACTAGTATCTCCTTCATGTTTTCCTCACTGCATCCACTTTCTGATATTTGATTTTTGTGGCATACTATTTGAACTGGCCCTCTTTTCAGTAAGCTGTCTCTTAACTGTCTGATGATTTTGTATTGGAATTTTTGCATGTTGTTCCTACATTATTCTTATCTTTGTATCAGCTTCTGAGAGAGTTTGGTTCCATTCAAACAAATTTCCTTGTTTTACAAGTGATAGTAAGAGAGCTTTTGGATTGACAACCCAAGCTATATTCTGAGCTCCTTGCTATGTTAAGATGTCCTAGGCACTGGTCTATGGCAACTCTAGGCTGTCTCTAGGGTAGACAATAATTTTCAACAACATCTTTCTGGCGTCGTTGCCGGGGAGCGAATTCAAGAATATCAGTTTCCCTGGGCCTCGAAAAATCATATTCACTCTCTAATCAGGTGAGCACAGGGAGTTGAAGAGTTGTATATCTCTCACCTTGGCGACTCCACTGTTATTTATTTGATAAATATATTGGTAGTCCTGGCTCCTCGAAAGCCACATTTGAGGTAAGATTCCTCTAAGTTAAAAAAATCCTCTGTATCTGACCCAAAGAAGATTATTCAAATAAGAAGTTGGAGAGAAAGACAGTCAGTTCGTGCTGAAAACCCTGAACATTCTGTAGAAGACTTCCCATCCTCCTCTTCTCAAGAAATCCCAGTAGAAAATTCCGACTTCACTGAGGAAAATCTTGAATATTACTCAGACAGTCCACCCCGGGGAAGTGCAAGAACCAAAGAAAACTTTCATCCCACCCCTAAGGCTGAGGAAGTTAAAGAAGTTACAGAAGTAGCCCCTGTTAATCGTGAATTGTTTCCATCTACACCCCAGGCTTCTGTACAATATATTCCCATTGTTATCCATACTCCGCTTCCTCTTCCTCCTCTTCCTTCATTTGTACATCAAATTGCTGCACAAACCCCACCTCCTCCAATGGCTAATGTTCCTGCTTCCCTATTGAATAAATATGCTCCACTGGCCTTACCTCAAGTACTAAATGATATGCCACAGGATTATTTGAAGATTCTGCCTAGATTTAACGGAGCAAATGAGATTGATGCTCAGAAACATCTTGAGACTTTCTGCTCTTTCGCAGAAAACTTAAATGTAGAACATTTGGATGTGGTCTTAAGATTGTTTGTTCAATCTTTGGATGGTGAGGCCAGAAAATGGTTCAAGACCTTGGGAAACCGTTTAGTGACCACCTAGGATGACATAGAGAATAATTTTCTCAGGAAATGGGGAGAAAAGAAAGACCATGGACAGTGTCTTACCGAATTCAATACTCTTAAGAAGAAACATAATGAAGGAGTATCGGAGTTTATTAAGAGATTTAATAAGTTATATTTAAATCTCCCTGCAGATATGAAGCCTCATCAGAACGCTGCAAAAGTTGTTTTCATTGCAGCCTTTGACTCAGATTTCGGTTTCTCCCTCAGGGAGAGAAAACCTGCCACCCTAGATGATGCTCAGTCAGATGCTCTTGAATTGGAAGCTAACTTTGCTTCCTCTGGAAAATTAAAAGGGAAGGATGAACAGGATGTTAGAAGGAAGGGAAAAGAAGAATTATCCACCTCCAACCAGGATAAGGATTCAGATAAAATGGAGGAAATAAGAAAAATGATAAAGAAGATGGTCAAGCTTGAATTAGAGGCAAAGAACCCAGCTCCCAAGAATTTTTATAATGCTCCAAACAGAGGATACAATTCTCAGTATAAGAGACCACCATTGCAAATATTTCCAAGGGAAGCAAAGGAGCAGCAAGATCAGGTACCACATCCCTTGTACCTGGAAGGTCTAGCAGATGACTCCACTGAAGATGCTACTTATGAACTAGAAGATTCAAATCTTTCTTTCTCAAACAATGATGAAATGGAATGCCCATTGCAAGAAGAAGAAGAAGAAGCAGAGATTGATCATTATTGTAAGCAATTTTCTGATTTCATGCAAGCACAATTCAATGTAAAATATGATCTCAGATCTTCAAGGAAGAGGACCTGAATTCAAGACCAAGAAGAAGAGCCACTGCAGAATAATGCACCTGCTCAGAAGGAGTCAGCAACAAAGAGAAACACAGATAAAGGTAAGAGTCCTCTAATTACCCCCTTGCAGTCTAATGACCAAGTTCCTTCTTCTTCAAAAGTAGTCAGTCCTCCTAATGTCCAGTCTGTGTCAAAAGAAATTAAATTTTCAGCTGAAAATAAAGAGTCAAAAGAAGTTGTGATAGAAAAGCCCCCTCCTGCTTTTAGTTTGCAAAAAGAACTTGAGAAAATTAAAATTCCAGTCCCCTTGACCGAGCTGCTAAAACAACCTGCTATTAGTCTCAAGTTACTTCTTTTATGCTCCCTCCTGAAATATCAATTGTTCTTGATAGTTTAAACCTTCAAGAAGAAAGACCCATGGTAGTATTTGGCCCACATGTTGAGGAAGTAGATCCTTCTACTCCTCCTTTTTATGTGTCTCTAGTTATTCATGACCTGCTGTTACACAATTGTATGTTAGATTCTGGGGCTTCCCATAATCTTATGTCTCTATCCGTCATGGAACAACTAGGACTGCAAATCACACGCCCATATAAAGACCTTTATTCATTTGATTCCAAAAGAGTCAAATGCTTGGGGATGATTAAAGATTTAGTGGTCAATTTGGCCCAAATTCCAGCAAAGAGTGTGGTCATGGATATTGTGGTGGCTGATATCCCAGCCCGCTTTGGCATGTTGCTGTCAAGGTCCTGGGGTACAAAAATTGGTGGGTCAATTAAGCTGGATTTAACATATGCTACCATCCCAGTTTTTGGTGGACAGGAGAGGAGGTTATACAGAGAGACTAAATTTGTCAAGATAGTTACTAAGGTTGATAACTCTGAAAATTCACCAGTCTATAGTAAAGAAGGAGATTTTTCATGCTTTATGCTAGAAGAAGATCAAAATTATGTGCATGAATCCTCCTTCAAAATTAAGGATGAGCAGCCTCCAGAAAATAATGAAGCTGGAATCTGGACTTTACATTTTGATGGGGCAAATTCAAGAGAAGGTAATGGAGCTGGGGTGTTATTAATCTCTCCTACAGGAAAATGGGTCCCACTGTCCTTTAAATTGGAATATGAGGCTACCAATAATGTAGCTGAATATGAAGCACTTTTGTTGGGATTACAGACAGCCAGGAATATGGGCATACAAAGTTTAAAAGTCATGGGAGACTCTGAGCTGGTAGTAAGGCAGGTCAGAAATCAATGTCAAACTAAGCATCCACGGCTGAGAGCCTACAGAAATGAAGTATGGGACATGGTGGAAAATTTCTTCTCGGCTTTTAATATACAGTTCATGCCCCGGGAGCAGAACAGAATGGCAGACTCTCTTGCTATAGCTGCTAACACATTCCGTCCTCCTCAGAACTCACTTTTGAGGTATGGAATTGAAGTACAATACAGACCATCAATCCCAGATAATATTAAACACTGGCAGGTTTTTGAAGATGATGAACAGATGAAGAGATTCCTGGAGACAGTGGGTGAGTTTTCAAATATGGAGATTGATGATGATGAGGAAGAAGCTAAAAATGTTGCAGAAAACAAATGGGAAGAAAAAATAGCAGGCAATAAAGTGCTGCAGTTAAAAGGAAATATCATACCTAGAGGGCTGGTGCCTCTAGAAGGATTATTTGATAAAAATGATGTTCCATTGTAGCACAGTAAAGTAATAGAAGAAAATCAAGTAGAAGACTTGAATTTGGGCACTGATGCTGAGCCCAAAATTGTCAAATTATCCAAAAAGGTCCTAGAAAAATATAAAGAGAAATATCTGAAATTATTTCAGTTATATAAGGATGTATTTGCATGGTCTTATCAAGACCTTAAAACTTTTGATGTTGATATAAGGCAGCATAAAATTCCTTTGAGAGAAGATGCAAAGCCTTATAAGCAGAAGCTCAGGCAGATAAATCCTCTGATGCTTCCCTCTATTGAAAAAGAAATCAAGAAGCTGCTGAAAGTCAAAATAATTGTACCACTGAGATACTCAGAATGGGTAGCAAACCTTGTTCCTGTTCGAAAGAAAAATGGATAAATAAGGTTGTGTGTAGATTTTATAATCTTAATAAAGCATCTTTAAAAGATAATTATCCATTGCCTAAGATGGACCACATCCTGCAGAAAGTGGTGGGAGCATCTAGAATGTCAATGATGGATGGGTTTTCTGGTTATAATCAGGTAGCTGTGTTCCCAGAGGATCAAAAGAATACTGCTTTCACCACACCATGGGGTACATTTATGTATGACAGGATGCCATTTGGGCTAATTAATGCAGGAGCTACTTTTCAGAGGGCAATGGACATAGCTTTTGTTGGAGAGCAGGACAAGTTTCTGGTGGTATATCTGGATGATATTACAGTGTTTTCGAAGTATGATACTGAACACATTCAGCACTTGCAAAGAACCATTGAAAAATGCAGAAGGTATGGTCTCTCCCTCAATCCTCAAAAATCTTTATTTGCATTAGATGAGGGAAAACTTTTAGGGCACATTGTAACTAAAGATGGTGTGAAAATAGACCCTAAGAGAGTTGAAGTTATAAAAAGTATTCCTTTACCCAGGAATAAGAAGGAAGTGCAGGTGTTTCTAGGCCGAATCAATTTCCTGAGAAGGTTTATTCCTAACTATGCTGAGATAGTTAGGCATATAACTGATATGTTGAAAAAGGATAATGAAGTAAAGTGGTCCCAAGAATCTAGAGATGCATTTACAAGGATAAAACAGGCATTCGCTAACGCTCCTGTGCTAGCTAGACCTGATTATACAAAGCATTTTATGATATTTTCATTTGCTTCACCTCATACAGTAGCTGGAGTCTTGTTGCAGAAAAATGAAGATGGATTTGAGCAACCAATAGCCTTTTTCAGTCAGGTATTGCATGATTCAGAATCGAAGTATAACATACTAGAAAAGCAAGCATATGCCCTGGTGAAGTCTCTCAAAGCCTTTAGAACATATGTTTTACAATCCCACATTACTGCATATGTTCCTACAGCAGCTGTCAAGGACATCCTTGTTCAAGGAGATAGTGAAGGCAAAAGAGGAAGATGGATTGCAAAAATTCAGGAGTATGATTTGGACATAAGGCCCACTAAGTTGGTTAAAGGACAAGGGCTAGCCAAAATTCTGTCTGAATCAAATCATCAGGCTCTAGGCATAAATTTATCCATGATAGCAAATGAAGAATCTGAGAAAGGAGAAGAACAACAAGGACTAGAGATGGCCTCTCAAAAGATACACATAAAATATCTCACTAGTCCTTGGTACAAGGAAATAGTTGAATATCTTTTAACACTCAGCTGTCCTCCAAGTTGTGATAAGATAAAATACAGGGCTGTAAGAATGAAATCACAGAAATACACAGTTGCTAATGGGCAGCTATATTGGAGAGATCCTTCAGGTATATTACTATTATGCCTTACAGAGAATGAAGTGGAAAATATAATGACAGAATTCCATGAAGGGATTTGTGGAGGACATTACAGTTGGAGGGCTACAGCTCATAAAGTTCTGAAGGCTGGTTTCTATTGGCCAAAATTATTTGGAGACGTTTTTAATTGGGTTAGAGCATGTGATAAATGTCAAAAATTTGTTGAGAGACAAAAGTTGCCTGCTTTGCCCCTAATTTCAGTTCATATAGATGAACCATTTCAGCAATGGGGATTAGATTTTATTGGAGAAATGCATCCCCCTTCAAGTGGCCAACATAAATGGATATTGACTGCAACAGATTACTTTACAAAGTGGGTGGAAGCCATACTTGCGAGAAATACTACAAATGCTGTAATCATCAAATTCATGGAAGAGAACATCATATCCAGGTTTGGCTGTCCAGCTAGAATTGTAACTGATAATGCATAGGCCTTCAAGTCCAATAAATTTGCAAATTTCTGCCAGCAATATAATATTGCATTAAATCACTCCACAACCTACTATCCATAGGGGAATGGCTTGGCAGAATCTTCCAACAAAACTCTGGTGAGGGCCTTGAAGAAAACAATCAATGAGAATCAAAGGAATTGGGACTCCCAATTAAAGTTTGCTTTGTGGGCCAATAGAATAACCGGTAAGAGATCAACTGGGAAATCCCCTTATGAACTGGTATATGGGCGAGCAACTATGTTTCCTGTGAAATTGGCATTTCTAGTAGCACGTTTCATGCAGGAAAGCCAGGAATAACCAGATGACATGGTCAGAATAATTAATCAATTGGTCGAATTAGAGGAAACACGGAACCAAGTGAATCAGAGATTAACAGAATATCAGGAGAAAATGAAAAATGTATTTGATCAGCATGCAAAAGACATGAAATTTCAAATTGGTGATCTGGTTCTCAGATGGGATATCTGGAGGGCTGAAAAGGGAAAACATGCTAAATTTGATCCACTTTGGTTTGGCCCATTTAAGATTATGGAGCTAAAAGGTAATAATACATTTATTTTAGAAAATTTGCAGGGTGACTTGTTAGATGCCCCTATGAACGGCCAATTCCTAAAGCCCTATTTTCAATTTTGATTCGGGCAGAGTATGCCTATTGTATTATATTGTATATAGACTTTGTTTCAGTTTTTATTTTAATAAGGGATGTGTGTTAATGAGTTTTGAAGAAAAAGCAAAAGGGCTGAAGAGCGGAATCTACATACAAGATGATCAGTGGTCTACAGGTTCTCGACGTGTCCAAGAATGAACACGTTGTCCCTAGCTGGAGCTAATGTTATCCATGTTTCTCCTTCATTTAAATTTTTGGCCTAACGCTCCTCATGAACCCTTTGAATCAACCATCGTGGCCATAAACCCTCACATTCTGTCTACCATTACCCCGAAAAATACACTCTTCAAAGGTTAAAAACCCGCATTCAAAAACATATCGGGCCTAGCCCTTTAGCCTTAGCCACTCTTATTTTGTCTTCCATGTGACCCGGGCGCAAAACCATATGCTTGAGGGGAAAGGGCTAATCATTCAAAGTTTCGGGGGCATTCGTGGCCGTCCGATCAAATCCAATCGACGGAGCGGAGCTGGTTTACTGTGGTGGTCCCCGCACTTTTGAAACTGGTGGTTTCATTCTGCACCACTTTTGCCGTGACGGGGGTTTTCTGCAAAACCCAGCGATTCCATTGAATGTGCGCCGCGTGTCTTTTGTACGGGCCCAAAAACCGCCCATTTCGCGCATTATCCTTCGGACGAAAGACGTGCAGCGAAATTAATGACCACCGTCAGATCTCGGGGCCTCCATCCGACGACGACTATCTTCCGAAGCTGCACGCTCTTTAATTCATGTCTATTGCGTCCCTAGCCCACCTTTGATTGCCCTCCAGCTCATTTTAATCGCCGATCTCATTCAGAGATCGTGTGGCCCATATAGTCTGCTTGACCACCTGCTGATTGAGCCTCCCACCATGACAGCATTACACGTGTTCACTGTCTCGTCCTACCACCTGTCCTCCGTACATCCTCGTCATCTGTTTCACGTGTTCACTGCGTCATACCTCCGCCTTTCATATATCCAATTCATTCATCGTATTTGAACATTTTTACGTTAAAAACCTCCGCCAGTTCATTCTTCACTATTCTATTACGTTTTCTTCACCCTACTGTAATTCCTCCGCCACCCTGCACTGTTTTACCTCTTTGTAAACCCGCTCCACCATCTCCATGTCCGCCATCCCTGTGATTGGTTTTATTTAACAGGTTTTTGTTTTTGCAGGATCACCATGGCTAAAATTATCATGACTTGTCATTGCCATTACAGAGGCCGAGAATGCACGACAAAACCATGTTTCAGGAGCATAATTGGTGGGAAAATATCCGAGAGTTGCTACGATGTGACCACCATTAAAGAAAGCGAGGATATGAATCTATAGAACCCTCCAGAGAAAATCAAGAGACAGATTTAGGAAGGAGAGAGTATTAATGGGGCAGCATGAAATATCAACGAAAGATCAAGAAACACAGAGCCCTGCATTAAACATCTGGGGTTTAAATTCAAAGTTAGAGGGCCGAGAGTACCATGTACAAATACAAGCAACCTCAAGGTTTTATTGCAGCAAATTTTTCTCTTTCAGTCAAGTACATAACATTTGTATATTTTATTCTTTATGTATTGTTGATGAGGAGATTTTTATCCTTAGCATTTATTTCATAAAACAGCCGCAGAGTACTTGCACCAGTTCAGCACCATCAAACATCATAGGCGGGTTTTTCTTTCAAGTTTGTTTTAAATTAGATCATTAAATGTATATCACCTACCTCATTCTCGAGAGCTTTCTATTTCCTCTATAAAAACCAGAAAGAAAGACATTGTAAGGGTTCCAGATTTCTATCAGCAAACTGTGCAGTGAAAGGCTTTGTATACATCTTGTAAAGTTTATGTATGAAGGCTCAGAGCCCGTGGGGTCTCAGTGAGGAGGAGTTATAACTGTAATGAGGATTCTGGTCTTTGGTATCCCACAGTATGTAATCTTTTCTTATGTGTTAATATAATATCTCATTTCATTGCATTTATCTTCTCGTATCATGTTCTAGAATGCGAGTGGCTCACTAATTTTAAGTAAGGATTCATCCTAGTTGGTGCCCATACTTGGATTAGTCAAAGCGCTTTAAATAGGCCTAGTCATGATATACTGTTCCATGTTCATGTCATTCATATTTTCTGATATATTAGTTACTTGAGGAGGGTGCTTTTAAAACGCCATTGTCATGTATGGATTCTTAGTTAGATAAGCCCATATGTGGTTCTGTTGTGTATTTGGGTATCAACCTCATGTTAACTAGTATCTCCTTCATGTTTTCCTCACTGCATCCACTTTCTGATATTTGATTTCTGTGGCATACTATTTGAACTGGCCCTCTTTGCAGTAAGTTGTCTCTTAACTGTCTGATGCTTTTGTATTGGAAGTTTTGCATGCTGTTCCTACATTATTCTTATCTTTGTATCAGCTTCTGAGAGAGTTTGATTCCATTCAAACAAATTTCCTTGTTTTACAAGTGATAGGAAGAGAGCTTTTGGATTGACAACCCAAGCTATATTCTGAGCTCCTTGCTATGTTAAGATGTCCTAGGCACTGGTCTATGGAAACTCTAGGCTGTCTCTAGGGTAGACAATAATTGTCGACAACACATAATATGTAATGAGTAACACTTTGTTTGGGATTTTCCTCACTGCATTGAAGTCTAAAAAATGGTTAAGACTTCACATGCGTCAGCTATGTTGACAGATCTGTTTCCGAATTTGGACACAAATTTGGTTGCTACAGATCTGACTTCTATTTCCCAAGTGCTTATGTTATCCGTCACAAAACCTTCAACATATATTTGGTGTCAACACATAATAAATATTTGAGTAGTTAGGCCATTGGTCAACCTACTACCTCTACCATGAATCTGTCTACGGAATTGGTACCACCACCTGCTATTCCTGAATTAACAATCAAGCCACCAAAGGGAGTCATTCATAAGTCAACATATAATACTTGATCAAGAGCTGCTCAAAATTATAATATAGTTGAATATTTGGCTCAATCCCCTTCAGCTATGTCAGATCTTAAGGTATTACAAAATTTTCCCTCCCAAAGACAGGATTTATTGTTGGCTTTTGGTGGAATTGATCTAACTGATTCTAATATCGTAGTCTTTAACCATACGAGATATGTGCCACAATTACCAGCAGAATTGGCATTCTCCATCCAAGTAAATTTTCTCAATCACCTTGTTCATTGTACTATTATTGATGAGGGAGAATCTAAGTGCATTATGTCTCTAAACAGTTGGAAGTCGCTTGGATCACTGCGCCTATCTCAATCATCAATGACGTTGAAGGCTTTCGATGAACGTACATATAAGCCTTGTAGTATCATCAATAACCTGCATGTATAACTAGGGGGAAAAACAATGAATGTTGATGTCGAGGTCATTGAAGGACCCCTTGATTATAACATTCTACTTGTAAGGCCATGGGTATATGCTATGACTGCAATTGTTTCTACATATTTTAGAATGATCGCCTTTCCATATAAAGGTGCCATCATAGTCATCAATCAACTATCCTTCTTTGCCTCTGCTTCACAGGTAACTGGAAGTGTTTCATTCGTTCACGCATCCCAACTCACACTTCAGAACATTGGTGTAGGACTCTTAAAGGATTCCACTCTCATGGGAACCTTTGCATTACCACCGCCTGCGACGTCGGTAGAAATTGTAAGTATAGAGACCTACTACATGATCTCTTCCACTCCATTTGGCTTAAGGAAGAGTACGGGTGATTCTGAAATTGTTACGTTGGATGAGTTTCTGTTGCCCAGCCCCATTGAGCTGGAATAGAAATCAATCTATCTAGCTTGGGCAACGAATCCAAAATTATCGTTGTCGGCTTTTTGGGTTGATTGTTCCTTAGATTTTGGTACTCCATCTGATCCTTTGTCCTCAAATTTCTTGACAGATGAGAATATTTTGGAAGCCATGATGTCAAAAGGATAACCATGGGAATATTATCATCATCGTTCCCATATTCTTGATTATGAAGAAAGTAATCTTAGTGAACTATATCACCCATCAATCAAAAATTTCTTTTCGAATTCTTTACCTATTAATGCAATAGATTCCGAGCAAAATTTACAAATATTGAAGAAAAAATTTCTATTGATATTTCGAACAAAACCTGGCGTTGTAGAAAATATTCATGTCAGCGTATCTTGTTCTCCATCAGAACTCGAAACATATCTGTTGGGTGCAGGAATTATACTTAAGCAAATCCTCAACACTTAATTTGTCAACCTGGGGGATCCGTAAACTTAGAGACGAAGCACAGGAAATGCCAGAGATGGTATGAATCTTTCTAATATAAATCCATACTTTCTTTAAAGGAAAGATTGCAGAATCAAATTAAAAAGAGAAAAAGGCAACTTGAACCATCAAAATAATCTAAGACTGGAACAAGGAAGAATGCATTTGCAAGAGGGAATTAAAGATAAAAGGAAATCACTCTAGCTAATTATTGTTTAACTGCTGAGTGTGTGTTTTTCTTTAGCAGAGACACTTAGCAGTCTCATCAGATGGGCCCTTAAAGCTGCTCCTTCAGAGATTTCCTTCTTGCACTAATCTATCCTACTCTATTGCAGTATGCTTGCACTAGTGCAGGAACAGAGATTTATGCAGAAGTTATAAATGGTGTCTTTACTAAATGCTTTTTACTTCATGCAAGGCTTGAAATTTTCTAGGTTCAAAGCACTCAGATCCCACGGCAATAAACTAGTTCTTGCATCGGACTAGAGCTTCCCACACTTATCATTTAATTCTTAAAATGAGTGCTTAATTATTGCAAGTGCTATAATACTGTTAAATCAAATTGCACATATAAAAAGTGAATGTTTCCGATCTTAACAGAGTGCAAGAATAAAGAAACAATCAATATACATTTATCCTGTCATATGCATTTAATGAAAGAAAGAATATTGCGGGAAGTAGACTAAGAAGGCTTGCTGCATCACACCAACCTGCACTGGTGCAGGTTCATTTCTCCTTCTTGGACAAGGTGGGGATCTCCGTGAAAATGTACTTATGCTTCCACTCCTTTGCGGTCAACTTCTCACTACGATTTTCTTTTACTATGAATTATTGAACTTGATTTTCAAACCACTAATTGATTTATTTCCTCTCATTTTTCTAATACGGTCATGGCATTACCCGATCTCTCTTAAAATTCTCCCGGTCCCTGCAACAGAACCATTTGTTGGCTCAAGGGGTCTTGACTCAGGTTCAGAGGTTAAGGTTTTCCAACAAACCCCTATACTACTGGCCCTTTTGGCAGTGACCTACTTGCGTAGGCCAAAGTATCACCCAAAGTAGTATGGGAGGGTGCTGGAACTAGGTTTCCACACCCTGGGAGAGAGCAGGAAAGTCAAGTCGGTCCGCAATTATCAGATCTACAATTCATGGGGTTGTTCGCAGGGTTTTCAATATATAACCAGAATGTAGCTTTTCAGATCTACTTAATAGGTTCGCATCCACGTGCGTACTACTGGCTATAATCACAGTAATTTAACAAATCATAGATACATATACCAGAAACATAGACAGTTCGCAACTACTAACAGATACTTTTCATACTCAATCATATAACCCAAGTTCACATCAACCATAACAAAACAGATCCAGATAACATAAGATGTCCACAATAATTTCGCATATATATATATATATATATATATATATATATATATATATATATATATATATATATATATATATATATATATATATATATATATATATATACCTCTTAGATTCCAAAAATACCGTCTGCGCACACAGCCAGCAGGGTCTGCACACAGCAGGATAGAGGATCTCTGTGCACACAGCGAGCAGGAGTCCTAACCCAAACAACCCTACCAAAAATCTAACAATTCGTGCTTCACATCAATCTCTATTATTTTCTACTTATGACTCAAAAAGGTTCATTTATTTATATCGATTTAGCCTATGCATCCAATGGTCTGCAAACCATAGTTTACGAACTCTTGGTCTACCCGTGACCCATTTACAATGCATTAGAGGCTTTGACCCACCCCAAAGCCCCTGCGTAGACTAAAAAATACAAAAATATACAAAAATGGACAAAATTAACAGCCTTTGGGAGACCTTGCTCCAACACCCATGTTTTACACCAAAGGGATAAAGATAATATATCTTTGAGGCAGATCGTTTTTCATTCTAGATTGGCCCAATCCTGTCAAGGCTCTGGCGGGGTAACGAGCATGTATTTTAAGCCAATTTAACCTCCCCAAAAGTCAAAGGTAAAAAAGGAAGCGCGCAAAATCTACAGCCATAATTGATTCTAGGGGGTCAAGCCCCATTCCCAAACCCATCCATGTGCCCCACTGGAGGTTGGTAAATAGACCTTCCACCCATCGTGTCCTTGCAGTAGTTACGTCAGTATTTGGGACCACTCATCAAGCGAGCATGGTTGGTGAGCGTGAAATTTCAAAGGTTATTCCCCCCATATTCTTGTCCAATTATACCATCCCACGTGTCCCTTCCATGCCACCTCCTCATTTTTCTCACCCACACCCATCTGTAAATCAACCATTCCAATTCAATTTTGTCCATTTTTATTGTTTTGCCTCTATGCAAACATCATTCACCCAACCATCGACTAGTACAGGACCCTCCTTATTCCCACACTATCTAGCAACCTCCAGTTGCCTGGTAATCTATAGTCCTTATGTCCTTACAGTGTCGTTATCATGATTAAAATGAAGAAAACTGCTCCTAAACCCCCCAAAACCCAAGAGTCAAAACCCTCAGGCCACACATAACTACTTATGGACATTGAGGCAGAGATTCATGACCCCTTTTTTTCTCTACACCTCGCCAACCTTCATTTTTACTTATACAAAAACTACTTGAGCAATGACAACCCATTCCTAGTTGTCGGGTCAAGGTTGTATTACCTCATTGCCACAACTATCTACCCATTTCCTGAATTTGTGTCCTGGCTCATGGTCACATACGTTAAAGAAAATAATTGATGCATTTCGTTGACTAGGGAGAAAATTCTAGAAGTCACCCCATAATTGATTCAAAACACATTATTTTACCCTAATCCCCTAACCTAGAGGAATTCATATATTCCACACTCATTTTCAATTACAATGGACTCTCAATTGAATAAAGACAATCCATGTTCCAACAGATTTTAGCTCCCAATGCTCAATTGCCCCAAAACTCAAAAACATTCCCAATTTTGAGTGCGCCTGAAAAGGATAAAATTGTAGCATTGTTAGTTTAATATAAAACTTTATATGGTTATTTTAGATTTTTAGAGAATCAATTTTCCAGTTTGAGTTCCAGAAGAAGCTGGATGATCAAGACTTGGAGATGAATATAACTAGAGACATATGATGCTCTTTTCTGACTTATTTAATTGATATGAATTTATTTATACATTAAAAAATGAATTTTAAACAATGATGTATACAACCATGGATCTTTCAAGAACTAAGGGGGATCAAACCATACACATGTTTTCTTAACTCTGAAAAAAAAAAGAGATTTGATCTCTCTAGATGTTTGCTAAATCTGTAATTAAAATAGATCTCTACTACTTTATAATAAATTTTCCCTGCAATTAATCCCTTATTGAGGTATTTCATCATCATCACCACCACATGGTCCACATTTTTGTTTAATTTAATTTAAATAAAATGAAAAAAAAAGTTATATTAAAATGATATGATCTTCAATATTAAATTAAAAAAAAAAATTAATCAAAATTCTATAATTTTGAATATTAAGGTATCCTAATATTGGTGGAAAACATATTGATTTTATATATCCATATTAATGTAATAAGTTGTAATTGTTTATAAAAAAGTTTTTTTAAATAGTTTTTAATAAGCTAATTATAAAATTGACATGTATAAAATTTTATATTTGTACAATTTATTTAGTAAATTTTTAATTACAAATAAATTAAATGTAATTAATTTAATAATTTTTATATAAATAATATTAATTATTTTAAAAATTGTATTAAAAATATTATTATTTATTTCAAAAATATTTAGATATTATATGAAGGCTGACTATTTTTAATAATATGAAATGAAAAAACTTGATATATTTGACTCAAATAATTAATTAAAATTTGAAAAATGGAAACATAGTTTTCAACATATGACAAGGTAATAACATAGATACTTAAAAGAGGTAGGTTATATGATATTGAAAAATGAAAACATAATTTTCAACATAGGATAATGTAATAACATAGATACTTAAAAGAGGTATGTTATGTGTTATATGTTGTATGTTAAAATTAATTAATAATAACATATTATATTTTCTCCATTAAAAATAGATATACATTTAATATCTTTGCATATAAAAATGAAACACACACATATATATATATATAATTAAATTAAATTAAAATTAAAAATATATAAATTTCAAATTGAACATGTAATTATATTGTAGGTAATTGAACAATAATACGGTTGATCTCATGAATCATTTATGTAGTCATGTTTATCACAAATACCTAGTTATCACTAAGGTCAAACGTTTAGTGAAATTCCAATGAGACACCTACACAACAACATGATTGATCTCATGAATCATCTATGCACTCATGTTTATCAAAAATCCCTAGTTATCACTAAGGTCAAATGTTCACTGAAGTTCCAACGAGAGACATACATCTATACATAGTTTCCATACAAAAAGGCCTCTCGTATAAAATAAAAATATGTCTTTCACAGGTGATAATAAGTATTTTAGATCGCAAGTACTGGGCTCCTATGTTCTGTGGCCCCTTAATTATGTTCCATTGTTTATTCTCTTCATCAAAAGAAACAATTATCACACACTAACCATCATTTACTTCATTTAAGTAATACAATTTTCCATTTCAATATATCCACTCCCCTTGAGGCCAAACTGAATTTATCAAATGTATCTTAAGCTCATTTCATTTATGAATCTTGGAACTGTAAATGTCAATCATCATATCCTCGTGTGTTGTAGAGTTCATTCCTGTTGTAAAATTCAATCCTATTCCTCCCACTCCTGGAATCATTTTATTTCTCATCCAAACCCCAATTTCAACTTTTACTCCCATAGTAATTGGATTTCTCATCTAAGCCCCCATATCCATTAATATAGAATCCATTCCTAGAATAAGGGTAGAGAATGTAGTGCATGTATCGAAAGCTAGACTGACGGAATCCCACCTTGTATGTTCCACACGTTTTGGAATTTCTATCTAGGTTTGGCTGAAAGGATTGTAAATGTTTATTTCATCCTTCTGTCGCTCTTGATGTAGCTTCTAATCCAATCTTGATTTTCAGAATAGTTCCTGCAAGTATAAAAACTAAACAACAAATATATTGCAATATATAGATGGTTATTCACTTTAATCAGTTAAATCAATGAAACATGAAACATATACATCATATAAGAATCCATAATATGAAATACAAAATCTTATATAGATACATATGTGGGAAAGTAAGCAACAATCTTTATTAATGGATAGAAGGGGAGGTTACAACCAGTGATTGATTTGATGTCACCAAACTCCAACATCATCCCAACCTCATCACAGTGAACATCTCTCCAGCAACATATCACTCAAATCAAACACTCAATTGAGAATCCAACAACATTTCTCTACCAAATTTCTTCCTTCTCAAGCACTAGGATCTATGCTCAATTTATAGATGAGATGAAGGTAGTTTCACAATAAATGACTTTCTAATAATAGGCAATACATGTTCCTAAGCTCAGAGGTGTTGAATGGACACATGGATTTGAAGTTTGACACATGCACTCAGGCACTGGCCATGTGGAGATTCCGGAACAATGATAATTTTGCTCCCAATTGACCAACACACCCTTGAGTGTTGGGAAGTGCTTTTCATAGCACCCTTGAATGGAGGTAACTGCATATGCAAAGTAGTTAGCCCCTTTAGGGACTATGTTGGTGAGCTCATAGGTGATATAACATGTACTTCAAATCTTGGAAACCTTGCAATAGAAGTCATGGATGATTTGTTCTTGTTATTTGTCTTAGGGCATGTAGAAATTGAAATGATAGGGGATGATAGACCCTATTCATTGGTTTTTGGGATGATGTCCAGTTCAACTAGGACATTGGGAACGGTGCGCAAATTGACCTATAACAGATTCCCCCCTAATGCATGAAGTCAGAATAATAATAATAATAATTTTTGAATGAGATGCTTTACACTATGATGGGTTGGAGATGAAGCGGAGTGGTGACTTGCATCAATCTTACAATACATTACATCATGATATATCCTCTTGATCACGAATTTCTGAGGGAAGGCATTCCCATGCTCAACACATAAACTATCTAATAACATGTACATAGTGCAGAAAGTCATCTAAATTGGAATTTTTCCCAATACAAACATGCCTATAGATATAGGATCATGTTCGGATGACGATTTTTATGTAAATTCACCGTACAGATGATGTGTACAACAATCCTAAAATCATAGCCCGGATGGTTGAAACTAGATCCAAGGTCTTCTTATCTCGCTCACTTGATCATTCGGGTACAAGTCTAGCCATGTGAATGTAGGTTTTAACCCTGTACAGAAATTATCTAGAAACGAATCCTAAAACAGAAAATAAACAATAGCAAGAGCATAAAACATAAAACGGATAAACACAGATTTTTCCCCTGGATCCCAAATCGGGACGACCAGCTTGATTTTTCATTATATTCCTTTTAGTGTTACAAAACATATATATACATGCCGAAGCATACATAAACCCCAATCCATTAACCCTGGATTAGAACATAACCGTAGTTCCCTTGACCGCATCTACAAAATACGAGGGGCCGAAACCATCATGCCCCAAAACCATGTGCAAACCCATGCACAAAACCATGGAAGGGTTCGCCCATCGAAAAATAAGGTCCAAATTTAATTTTTCTTAGGGCATTGCCACCCCCTCTGCTGCGCCTGGCGCAACATATAGAGTGAACTATCGCCCTCCCTGTGACCCCCCCGTGCGTGACTAGTCATGGAAAGAATACAATACATACCCAACAATGAATATATCATTTGTAGTCGAACATGGTAAGACATCATTTGATTACCAGCCAATGATGTGAGTTGTTAACAAACACGAGAGAACCACCAATGATGTTAATAGCCCTCAAGGTACTGCAGTACATTTCATAAGGCGTGAATAAATGATTTGATGTCGAACGCCAAACAAAATCTTTTAGTCAAAATTCTAGAAGCAAGGATCTTGTTGATGTTGTAACAAGCCTCATGGTACTGGAAGATGATGTTTCTAAGTTAACTTCCTAGATGATGATTTTACGTTGACAGTAAGTAACTTTATTTCGAAACGGGAGTTACTGATTTCGAAGATAAAGTATGACTTGATATAGCAATGTTCAGGGATGATTGTCATGAGAATGAAGGTTTATGAGTATTGCAGAAGGATGAGTATTCACTAGATGACTTCTCTTGAACATATCGGTGACACTGAGATGAGTTGGCAGCATTAACCCAAAACTGAAGTGAAGGTATGATGAACCATAGGTATGAATGAACCGTCAATAATATTACCCAACCCAAAATGTCACGGTGATAGAGTGAAGTGTCATGTTCAAGAGCGACTTGCTACCATAAAAAGTTCTATTCACTTTCCAAAATTTTCCCCGATCATTTGTCGAACAATACCTTTTATTTTTTAACAAACTTGAGGAGGATAACATATGCTTGATCTATAATTCAACCCTTCCGGTGAATAATGTATCTCTATTTAATAGTTTAATGAGTCTAGCGATGAATGAAACTCGATTCTTGCCATGATTGACAATTCCGTCCCTATTTTATGTTTTAACGAGCCTAACGAAAGTGATAGCTCGATTCTTTTTCATATTTAGAGAGTTTGAAAAAGAGGACGAAAGAAAAATCCATAAGTAATTTTTCGTAAAGTTTTCGCTCAAATCCGAAGAAGTGTGAAATAATATCTGAGAGAACCTCCTAGCCATGTTCGACTAAGGCATTCCTTTTTCATAAATAATCTATCCCATTTAGGAAAAGGTTAAACTTACACTGAGTAGATATCAATTCATGTAATTTTACGAGCTCAAAAATACAAGTGCTTGGCAATATTTTCACATTATCGAAGTTTGAAAAGAGCTAAAAGAAGACTCCAAGGGTTCCTTTTTCGCTATTATCGAAGCTAGAAAAAGAGATAAAAGTGCGCTTCAAATCCTTTTTCTTTTTTAACAAAGCTCGAAAAATAAGGATAAAAGTATGCTTTGTGGTCAAATCATTCTTGAAATAAATCTACACGACTAATCTGTTCATCAGTTGTAAAACTTGTTCAAAACAACATCAAATGGATTAAAAATACTTTTTTCATGCTAAAAATAGAATAAAACAGTAGTCACAGCAATAAATATGATTTGAAAATAATGAAATGACTAATAAAAAAAGTTTTACTATTCATTTTTACCATTTGAAAGTTACTATTTGCATTTTGGAGCTCTAAACCTGTTTTTTCCCCCGAACTTTAGCCATTGATTGCAATCAATTCTATGGATGGTTTTCATCACTGTTTGATCTAGGTTGGCGCCATGAACCCTTTCTTTCTCTCAGTAGTCAATTCATTTCCTTTCATTGCAAATTTTTAGGGATTTGGGCCCCTTACGGTAAATTATTTTTCAAAAGAGGGCAACGCACTCTTGAGCATAGAAAATTGTGTTGTGGAACACCTAAATTAAAGCCCAGGTGCATATGCAACACACTGTCCCTTGTTCAAGACTGCGTTGGGCATAATTCACATTTTTTATTCTTGCATTGTACCCAAAATTTGTATAATTTTTTGCATTAAAAGGAGTCTAATGAGTCTTATGGTTATGTTTCAAGATTTCATCGAACTAGAATAATGATTACTTGGAGAGACTGAGAGCATGAAGAACAAAATATGGTTTCCCTAAATGATCCAGGTACATTAAGAGCCCTAAGATATTGTGGGTTGTTAAAGTACTTCCACTTGTCAGGGATGAGGCAACAAATAGAACTCTTGGAGTTCCTAGTTTGAGCATGGGATCTGGCTATTCAGGAATTTCACATTAGGAACAAAGTTGTTCCTATTACAGTGGAGGATGTGTATTTTATTACAGGCTTGTCGAGGAGAGGCTTTCCTATTTCTCTCTCAAGGTTTTCTCTCGGAGGAGAGATAGTGAGAGTTTATGTTTTGCAATATTTCTATCCAAGGGTAGAGCCAAGCAAGGATGGGAAAATAAACATCCGTGATGTTCGATATTTTCCTCTGAGAACCATTCTTTTCACGATTGAAAAACTTGCCGGCACCGTTAGACTACATGTAGTGAATAAATCATATATGCAGTATGCACAAGAGTGCATGGATCCAACAGTCTTCAACTGGTCTGAAGTTGTACTTCCTCAGTTAAAATAACAACTAAACAAGGCAAAGGGAGGAAGGAAGAAAAACTTCAGTTATGGTTCGTTCCTCATTTCATTTCCCATAGAGAAGATTCCACTGATGCAACCTGAGCATGTGACACTAAGTGTGTCTAACCCTAGATATCCGAAGATGCAGAGATGGGTAGAACTAATAGCTAGGCATGTAGGCCAATTGTCCATTGTGTTCTCAACTGTGTTCCTCACTTGGTTCAGGCGACAGGTTGTTGCCATCGATGAGTATGCATATGCAGGCGTTGATTTCCGATGAGATCTAGACTTAGCTTTACCAAAAGGCACTCAGTGGGGTGTAATAGGTAAGAATGTTCTAACCATGTTTTTTATTTTTCTAAGGTTTATACAATTTTTTTTATTTTTATTTTTTCCCAAGACTAAACTAAAGTTTTAATGTAATGCAGATGTTGGTCAAGTTCAACCGGTGGAGGAACCAAAGCATGGAGCATATGAGCCAGTAGAGAGGGTTGTCGAGAGAGCATTCCTTCAGGATTTAGACATGGTTGAGACTCTATCTGAGCTTCGGCAACACATAGAGGGGTTGACCTTCAGGATTCCGGATTTCTAGATCGAAGAGTTACCCATGCGACTGCAGTGCCACACTATAGGCATTCCTAACCACTGGATGTGGTTACTGCGTAGGATAGCTAGATCTATAGCATGTTACCATGAGCATCACTATTTTACTTTTGATATGTTGCATACATTTTTAGGTCAAATGACCAATGTGTCTTGGGCACAAATTTTGGTAAAATCCTATAACTATCTATCTATTTGATTTCAGTGTTTTTCTATGTTTATTGCGTAATCCTATTCAATTATGTGAATGTATCTTTACATGTGTTGCAAATGTCTTTCTAAAACTTGATTAGCCAAAGAATCAATCAATGTGTTCAAGTTTATGGAAATATTTTGATTTGAATAAAATCAAAGTGTCTTTCCAAAAGTCGAACTCTTAGGAACAAATGATGCAGTGTTAGATTTCTAATAGTATAAACACTAGTAAGTTGTAATACCATAAGTTGTGAGTCTAACCTTATAATGATGCGGTTAATACCAAATGAAATGGCATCAAAGACAAGTTCGATCAATGCGCTATACTCAGTGATATTGTTTGGTGATCTACCGATACAAATCCCTTGAAAACTCACTAACTCGCCGTTTGGAGCGAAAATGGCCCACACTATAGAGGATAGATTCTACGTACTATGATTAGCACCATCAGGATATCCAAAAAATGGTTCCAAATATTCAGACATCTGTGATTAAATGTAAATCAGATTACTAACGTCAAAAAAACTCTAAAAAACAAACTAAGACAGTCAATGCAAATCAACAACATATATATATACAATATAATACAAAAAAATTACTATGCTCATGATTAAGCATAGTAATGTTTTAGATGCAACCCATTTCGGGGCTGTGCCAATAGAATTCCATCATAGTCCACCAACTCATAGGCACCCTTAGAAGGAACTCTTTTGACAATATAGGGGCCGAGCCATAATGGCTCAAATTTTCATGTACCTATTACATTAGCTTCTTGATCATATAACAAGACCAAGTCACCCTCTAAGAAAATACGAGGCTGGACATTTTTGTCATATTGCGCCTTTGTACGTCTCTTATGTGCTTCGTTGGCCAATTTGGCTTCACGACGCATTTCGTCAAGATGGATGAGGTTAAAAATACACGCTTCTTCTTCTGAGGTATCAAGTAACAAGTCAATTGCGAGTTTTAATGACGATATTTCACATTGGATCGGCAAGATAGCTTCCACACCATACACCAATTGAAAGGGAGTAAATGCAGTTGTGTTTCTCACTGAGGTTTGGTACGCCCATAAGGCCGAGTACAAGATCAAATGCCAGTTTCTTTTACGAACTCCTATCATTCGTTTAAGCATATGTTTAAGAATATTATTGATAGCTTCAACTTGTCTATTTGATTGTGGATAATAAGGAGTAGAATTATCATGTGACAATCCTAACTTGGAAGTTAATTCATTCATCATATGGTTGTGAAAATGCTTCCCATGATCTGTAACTATAGCTTGTGGGACCCCAAACCGTGCAATAACATGATTAAAGGAAAAAAATGCAGTTGTTTATCCTATTTTGTTGAATGTATGCATTGCTTCGGCCCATTTGGTAAACTAGTCTACTGCGACAATAATATAACCATGCCCCTCAGACGAACGAGGGTTATAGTTCATGAAGTCATTACCCCATTTTGAAAATGGTCCCATAGAGACAACATGAAACATTGGCGCTAGCGGTTTGTGGATTTTACTATCAAATATCTGGCACGCATGACAACTTCTGACTGTGAGGATGCAGTTGTGAAATATGGTAGGCCAAAAGTAACTAGTGCGGAGTATCTTCTGCGTGATAGCATATCCAAACAAGTGTCCACCACAAGCCCCAACATGACAATAATTTAAAACCTCTTCGGCCTCCTCATGAGTGAGGCACCTTCTTAAAATTGCATGACACCATGACGATAAAGTGTATCGCTGATGATCAGATAATATTTAGCTTGGTATTGAATACGTCGCTGGGCAAAGCGAGAGGTATCAGGCCGGAAATTCTGGGTCTGGAGATAAATGATAAAATCCCCATACCAAGGATCAGATGATATGATCAGAAACAAAGAATCATTAGGAATAGATGGTTCCGACGTAGTAGTATTACTATAAGAGGGAAGGTCACAGAGAAACTCAGCCAAAACTGAAGACTTATTTTACTTGGATTTGATGAATTCCAAATCAAATTCCTGCAAAATTAAAATCCATTTTGAATAATTTATCCCCAGCAATTGACGTGATAAGATATAAGTCATGGGGTTGCAATTTGAAATGACAATGGTCTTCCGGAACAAGATATAGTGGGGAAATATTTGGACAGCTTGAACAGATGCCAAGGCAAGATTTTCTACGTATGAATAATTCACTTCTACATCATTGAGATTACGACTCAAATAATAGATCGGATGTTCTATCCCATTTTCTACTTGGACCAATACCATAGCAATGGTCGCATCAACCGCGACAATATATAAGAAATAATCACTCTGATAATTGGGGGGATACATTAATGATGCCCAGATAAGAGTATCCTTGACAACATCAAAAGAATTTTTCACAACTTGGTCCCAATGGAAGGGAACCCCCTTTTTCAAGAGCTGAGTAAATCCTTTAGCCATTTCAGCGTAGTTGGGTATGAACCTCCTTAGGAAGTTAGCCTTTCCTTGAAGTTTTTGTATCTGAAGTAAATTTGATGGCACAGGGAAATCAAGAATGGCCTGGACCTTCAATGGGTCTATTCTAATTCCTTCTTTTGAGATGAATAATCCAAGAAAATTACCAAAACCAACACAAAACACGCATTTATGTGGATTGAGGCATATTTTGTAGTGTCGGCAGCGTAAAATATGGCTCTCAGATGCATTGGGTGATCATTTTGATTTCTGAATGCACGAGTAAATCATCTAGATAGGGTTGAACAATGTGATTGATGTCATTGAAATCATAATCCATTTCTCTCTGAAAAGTTGCCTCAGCATTCTTTGAACCAAATAATAGTTTCCTATAAGCAAATGTGCCCCAAGGATAGATGAATGTTATCTTATATTGATCCTATGGGCAGATATTGATTTGATTGTAGCTAGAAAATCAATCCATGAACAAAAATATTTCTCATCCAGCACAATCGTCAATAATCTGGTTGATAAAGGGAGTAGGAGAGTTGTCTTTTGGACAAGAAAGATTGACATCTTGATAATCGACACACACTCTGATGGTTTATTGCTTTTTCATGATAGGAACGATGTTAGAAACCCACTTAGTTAGTGGAACAGGGTAAATGAAACCAACACCCAAAATTTTCTCAACTTCTACTTTAATGGAAGCTACCTTCTTCGAAAGAACATGACAAAGGCATTGCCACATCGACTTGACATCAGGATACATATTAATAGTGTGTTCAATGATACTAGTATCTATGCCTCGCATTTCCTAGTAAGACCAAGCAAATACATCACAAAATTCACGAAAGAGAGAGCGATATTGTCAGCCCCCTAATTTTCTCTCTTTTTTCCATTTTCCCCTTCCTAAATCATAACCATTTACCTCTGTTTTACCTCTTTTATGCACCCTCATCTTGCACTAGTCCAAGCATGGTAACATATTTCATATAAACTTTATTTTTCATAATTTTAATTCAACTTAGCATTAATTAATCATTTATTACATGATTTCTTACTTTTAATCACTCTTTGTAACTTATTGATATCTCCAATGTTTATTTGGTAGTTAGAGTACTTACCGTGACTGCTGATCCTAGTGCAGTATCAGATCTTACACCGTTGCCAGCACAACAAATCCTTACAGCAGATCCGAACCTCCTTGATCACTGCCTTGTTTTGAGTAGCTTTAGCCACGACAGCAAGATCGATCCAAAGGCAACTGAGACCAAATCTATGAAGGACGAAAGTTGGAGATTGGCTACAGCCAGTTTTGCTAACTGTCTAATTTTGAAGGCCAAAAAGCTAAATTCTTCATTTGGTTATGTAATCGGTTGAATGATCTATTTTGGCCTTTGGCCAAAGATCTATATAATGTAGAATTTAAATAAGAGTAGAAGTCAAGTTTTGATAGGAGAAGAGAATAGAGACACAGCTAGAGAGGCGATAATAGGTTTCTGTATTTTTTTATCGCCCGAATCTAGGCTGGAAGATGTATTAATGTATGTACTTCTGTACATACAGGGAGCTCTGCCTCATGTTTCACAAATTGTGCTTTTGTATTTGAGCTGGTGAATTGATTAAGGTACTGAGAATCATTCTTATTTAAAATGGAAATGCGCTGGTTGGCTAGGACCCAGCCAACCCAACATGTTTACCCCATTTCCCGTTTTCCTGTAATTTGTGTTTACATTATCAAGTGTGATTTAATTTTAAGCACATGCATTCCTGTTTGAGTGAAAGCGGATCCGTTGTGTGAAGTAGATAAAATTCCTTTTCCTGCAATTTCCTTTCCTGTACTTGATTTTAGATTGGTTTTCCTCTGCCTGGTCCAAGCAGGAGAAATAACCCTGCACCAGTGCACGTTGGTATGATATCTCCTTTTCTTCAATTTTGTTTGATTGGTTTTCCCCGCCTGGTCCAAGCAGGAGAAATGAAACTGCACCAGTGCACATTGGTGTGATGCAGCAAGCCTTCTTAGTCTAATTCCCGCAATCTTCTTTATTTCATTAAATTCTAATGACAGGATAAATATATATTGATTATTTCTTTATTCCTGCACTCTTTAAAGATCAGAAACATTCACTTTTTATGTGTGCAATTTTATTTAACAGTATAATATCACTTGCAATAATTAAGCACTCATTTTAAGAATTAAATGCTAAGTGCAGGAAGCTCTGATCCGGTGCAAGAACTAGTTTCTTGCCATGGGATCTGAGTGCTTTGAACCTAGAAAAGTTCAAGCCCTTGCATGAATTAAAAATCCTTTAGTAAAGACACCATTTATACCTTCTGCATAAATCTCTGTTCCTGCACTAGTGCAAGCAGACTCCGATAGTGCATGACATATTAGTGCAAGAAGAAAATCTCTAAAGGAGCAGGTTTAAGGGCCCATCTGATGAGACTGGTAAGTGTCTCTGCTAAAGAAAAACACACACTCAGTAGTTAAACAATAATTAGCTAGAGTGATTTCCTTTTATATTTAATTCCCTCTTGCAAATGCATTCTTCCTTGTTCCAGTCTTACATTATTTTGATGGTTCAAGTTTCCTTTTTCTCTTTTTAATTGATTATGCAATCTTTCCTTTAAAGAAAGTACAGATTTATATTAGGAATATTCATACCATCTTTGGAATTTCCTGTGCTTCATCTCTAAGTTTACAGATCCCTCGGGTTGACAAATTAAGTGTTGAGGAGTTGCTTAAGTGTAATTCCTGCACCCAACAATTTGGCGCCATTGCCGAGGAGGCAATTTGATTTGGTAAGAATTTTCTGATTATACAATAGAGGTAATTTTTCCTTTATTTTTTCAGTATTTTTTGGAAAATCTTCTTTGAAGGAATTTTATTGATTTTAGTTGATTTCTGACAACATTTTTTTACTAGAAGTTTTTTGTTATTTTTCTTTCTCTTTTTTTTGAAATGAATGCCTAGAAAAGGTAAGGGTTTGAAGCCCACTAAGGGCCAAAAGAATTCTAAAAGAAATTATCATATTGGGTCTCCTTCTGTAAGCAGGAAGCCCAATCCAATTCAAACCCATCATGCATGAACAATCCACCTAGATTCTGGTGACAATAGCTCAGGTGTGGTTCAGCCTGTTGAGAGCGGTACAAGTAAAAGGGAAACAATGGTGGACCATGAAGATCATTTAGAAGGGACTAGTGAAAACCAGGTAAGTGAAGAACAATCCACTTTTGTGTTTCCAATTGTGGATCCTGATACTGTAGTGCAAATGAAGAATATTCCACCATCAGCTCTCCCTCATTTCCATGGTAAAGTTCATGAAGATCCTAACCCTTTTCTATTCGATTTTGATATTCTGCATAGAAGTTATGATTATTCAACTGATGCTCAAAAGTTAAGATTATTTCCTGTTACTCTAAAGGAATCATCTCTACGTTGGTTTATGGGGTTAGGAGGAAACACTATAACCTCTTGGGATCAGATGAAGAGATTGTTTTTGTCTAAATATCAAGAATATTGCAAAACTCGGGACATGCAGGATGAGATTTTTACAATCATACATGATGATGATGAAACTCTTGAAGATTACCTAGAAATATTTTTGTATATTTTACAAAGGTGAAAACTCAAGTTTGACCCCAGTACTATTAGAACCTTGTTCTTAAGAGGACTTACTGATAATGCTAGAAATAATTTAAATCTGTTAGGACAAGGTGATATTTCTCAACAAAATTTTGAATAAATTTGTGAATTATGCAGGAAATTTTCAAGAAATCAATATAGATCCAGTAGAGGAACTCGAAATAGAAATAGAAAAACTGAATCTATTGATGCTATGATTACTGTACTAGAAAATAAAATGGAAAACATGAAAATTGATATCATGAATACTGTTACCAAATAGTTAGACTCTTTAAAATTTCAGCAAAAACTCATGAAGGAACAAGATTCATTATGTATTTTCTTTCCTAAATGTAGAGACAAGAATTCTCCTAAAGAGTGTCCTCTTAATTTGAAAGAAACTAATAAGTGTGCTATTTGTGCAGAAGACCATGTCATAGAAAAATGTCCCTTTATACCAGGACTTAAAGCTATATTTACAAGGGGAAAACCTGAAGATGAATACTTGTATACTATGGGAGCAAGAAGGAATTGGCCTCAGGTAGGTATAGGTATGGCTCCTGAATTTCCTCCACACTATTTTGGCTATAATTCACATGCATATTCTTATCCTAACACTAACCAGTAGTGGCAGTATGGGAATCAATATCAGCATGCGAAACCTTCTCAACCATGGCAACAAGTTTCGAGAGGGCCAAATTATTCTCCATATTCCTACCAGCCACCTATGCAGTCATATCCATCTACGCATACACCTTATTCAATGCCTCAACTTCTGAATCAGTCTACTCCACCGTTGCCTTTACCTCCACCCTTTCGACCTCCTCAGTTGCTTGCTCAACCTATGCCCAATCCTAACAATAATAAATAAGTGCAAATGATCTATGTAACAAACCCACCTTTACCATTTGAGTGCTAGTCTATTCCAGTTGGGGTTCATGATATTCAATTAAGATCGAGAAGTATTGTAACATCAGAAAATCATAAGCAGCCTATAGTGATTGTTGAAGAGAAAGGAGAAGAGGAAACTCTTAACCATTCTCCAAAAGTTGTCCCTAAGCAGCCCTTACCCTCTGAATGCTCGCCATCTTCTTCCAACCAGCCTTCCTTCCCAGAGAGGCTAGTAATGGAAATAAGTGAGCCTATTTCTAAGACTAGTTTGGCATCTGAGCTTCAGAATCTTTTCATTAAGATACCTTTTCTTCAAGCCATTAAAGAGATCCCCATTTGTACCAAGATTATTAAGGAAATCTGTCTCAAGAAACTCGAAAGGAAGAGAGTGCAACCCCAAACCATTCAATTTGTTGGTAGGGAAGCAGAGTTGATGACGGGATGTGTGTTTATGGAAAAATATACTGATCCCGGAAACCTTGTTGTATCAGTTCAGATTGGTAATGTCCTAATCTCTAATGTTCTTATAGACCTGGGGGCAGACATTAATGTCATGACTAAGAAAACCATGGATCAACTTCGGTTATCTCATCTTCACCCTACTCCCACTGTGCTTGAATTAGCAAATAGATCTAAAATTAAGCTAGAAGGAGTATTGGATGATGTGATAATCTCATTAGATTATTGGGAATATCCTACTAATTTCATTATGCTTCAGCCAAAGAACCTAGTGTTAGTGTCAGCCTTTGCATCTTTCCTTCAATGATCAAACATGCTCTTACAAAGTGATTTTAAGGTGTCAAGGTCAAATTTTGTCATTTCAATGAGTCTTCAAGCAAAATTTGGTCACTAGGCATTAGGTCTAGGGTTTGTTTTCACTCTTTTCAAAGTTGTCCAAATGTCGGTCCATGTCACCATTCAACTAATTGTACCATCATTCAGAGGGTTTTCATCATCATGTCAAGTTCCATTGGGTCATTTTACAGCTTGTTCATGCCTCAGTTGTGCCTAGGTAAGGTCCATTTCCCTCTCCTAGGGTTTTGGAGGTAATTTCTCTTGTATGGTCAAATCATTAGAAAAACTTGTATCCTGATGTTCATACACCTTCCCCTATCATTAATGTACCTTATTAAACACTTCCCATCACTGAGATCCCCCAAATTCCTCATTTTTTCACAAACCCTAGTTTCTTGCCACAACTTGGCAATTTTCTAGGCTAGGCCTGTGTTTTGCCCTTTTGGACCCCTTCCCCTCACTCAATCTCTAATATTCAACTTTCCCCTACTTCCTAACATCCCTCCCTACTTCCCAAAATTTCCCCAAGAATTTAGAAGCCCCTTATCCCCTTCATTTCGCTTCATTTCGACAAAATCCCTTGTTTCACACATCGGGATAAGTTTCACTCAAATGATGTTTCAGAGCAATAAAAGATGAATTTTGGAAAACTGAGAGAGGTTTTTGTACAAAACATGCCAAGGAAGAAAAAAATCCTTCACTTTTTACACAGGTATAATGGTTTTGGAGAAATTTCAAGAATACCGTTGCCTCAGGAGAATTGATGCACCTGCAGGAAGTAGTGTTGGGAGATTTGATTTTTGACAGGGTAAATGAACTCCAAATTGAACAATTCCACTTGGGTTCGAAATTATACTCCAAGATCTTTTCAACGAGCTATCACACGCCCACTTTGGACACTGGGAAGGCCTCCAAAAGCCTCCTTCAAAATTCACTATTTATGGCGTGGCGCATTGAGCTGAAACACAAAATTTTTTGCCATTTCTCTCCAACATCAAATTTGCTTGGTTTTTCCATGTTTGAATTTCAGAAAAGGCCAAGACACACCAAGGAAGTGAAAAAAATGAGTTTTGAAGCCAAATTGTGTGTTGGGCTGACGCGCGACGCGTTGGGTTGGCGCGCGGCGCGTAGAGCTGAGACTCAAATTTTTCCCATTGCTTCCAGATTTTTGTATTGGTTTCGTCAATCTTGCTCCAAGTAAGCGAAAACCCTTTTCTTATTGATTTGAAAACATGCTTGGTGTGTTTGAAGACCAAAGATCAAAAGTTTAAGTGGTGAAAAGAAAACTCTACGTTTATACCAAAGTCTGCTCCTAGAGTTTATGAGTAAAGCTTGAAAGTTGAGTTTTGGTGCAAAGTTCTTGTTATTTGCCACCCTTTTTCATTCAAATTACACTGTTATCACTATTTTTCCTTTTAATTCTCCTTTGTCCCATATCTCTCATACCATTTTGAGCCCATATTTTAAACTCCCAAACCCTATTACTTACTACTACATTCCTCCATTGACAAAAGCCTAATCTCCATAACATTCAAGGGTTGTTTCTTTGTCCTTGATTCCACTTGACTCACTGATATGTTGCCATTTCATTTCACTCCTGTCCTTAAAAACTACCCCCATCACCATATCCCATTCCTATCTCACTTATAGGGGTTCTCAATCCCGAAATTCTCCAAGCAGTGAGTGACTGTCCTTCCACTCCGAAAATCACTTGACAGTCTACTGTATTCCTTGTGACAGTCCTTTTCCCATTGTGATATTTCCTATAGCACCTTGACATATATGTGACACCATGACAGAGACCGACACATCACAACAGACACAAGCCACTTACCTAACCGTACGCACCAGAGGATACCGAAACTTCGTAAAACATATGATTCACTCCGAACCCGTTTAACGTTCGTTCATAAAATTGCATATGACAGAGGAAACTCAACCATAAATTTTATGAATTTGGAGAAGTTTTTGTCATTTTGGAAAATTTTGGTCTCAAAACAGGTTTTTCAGCCCAACGCGTAGCCGGTCGACGCGCGCGCTTATGATTGGGACACTTACTGGAGGAAAAATTTATATTTTTGGATTTTTCATGGTAATTTATGCATGCTCCAGTATGGCCAAAGCATTTCACCAAGTTCTGGATGATCAAAAGGGCCAAAAACACCATGAAAATCACCTTTCTGCCACCTTTTGCACCAACAGGAAGTACTTGTGGGAGAATGAAGTTTTGGAGGGGAAAATGAGCTCCAAATTGAGAAATTCCACTTGGGTTGGATAGCAGACATCCAGGGCTTTCCAAAAAGCTATCATGAGCTTGATTTTGATGCCGAGAAGTGCCCCAAAAATAGGCTGAAAGGTGCGCAACGCATAGAGCTCAGGCGCGCGACGCATAGAGAAAATTGGCTAATTTTTCATCTTCCAGCTCAGAATTTCGGCCAGTTGGACCAGTTTTGATTGTGGATGTAATTTTTGAGTTATCTTGATGTAATTTTGTGGTTGGCATGTAATTTTGATTCACTTTCACCTATTCTAGATGATTCACTCCCAAAAAAGTAAAAATCAAGTGAATGAATCAGTTTCCTTCCTTTTAGAGGCAGGTTGTTTGGCTGCCTAGTTTTTAGCTCCTTGTTTAGAATTGGTTGAAACTGCTCCTAGAAGGAGGAATTCGACCCCTAGAGGCATGGGAAGGGGTTAGGATGGTCTATATGATGTATTTTCTCAATCATTTTCAGAGGTTGGACAGGTTGGACTCTTGGGAGAAGTTTGGCACACTATTGTACATATTTTTCATATTTTGGCTAAGGAAAGATCAGAGGTTTTGCAGCACCTGTTGGGATTCTTGTGGCTTTCAGTTCTTGATGGTGTTTTCTCTCATTTTATTGTAAGTTATTTCATGTTTAATGTATTCCATTCCCTTCTTATGCTTCTGAAACTAAATGAATGAGTAGATGAGGTTGAATCCATTGTTTCCAGTGCTCTGCCTTTGAGTTTGTTTAGTTTTACATGTTTTCGCCTGTTTGGAGAGGATTCCTATTCTCCCTTGCCCTCTTCAGCTCCTTGTCAATCTGATCCATCCATACACATAATTAAAAGCATCAAGACTACTGCCTACCTCGCCCCAACTCGAATTCTGCAAAGATCTGGCCTCATCCTCGGACCCAAAATTGTTTTTTCCCATTTTTTCAACAAAAACCCAAAAAATCAAAATCAAACTTTCCTATCTCTTTACTAGCCTAAAATCAGTATTCATTATAAGTCATCTCAGCCCCTTTGAAAACCTTTTTCCAAGATAGACCCGGAGAGAGCCCTGTCCTGTCCTCGTAGGGCTAGCTACGAGGCTGAGCGTGGTTTGATGTAGCCTTGAGTTTTACCTTATTTCAGCCTAAGGTAGATTTGAGTGCTAACACCTAGTAGGAGGAAATCCCTTGATCTTGGGACAATCATGGCTTGCTATGGCCGATGCATATATTGGATGTCGTTCTGTGATATGTATATTTCGCATGGAGATTCCAGGAAGAAAGTTACCTTATAACCCCCCTGCCAGATCCATTCAGGACCTTCGAGATACTTTATCTTTGGATCAAAGAAGTGATGAGGAGACTCAAACCATTTCCCTTATCCATAATTATACTGGGTCTTCACAAGAAGATAAGATTCAATATTTCCTAAATAATCTAGACACTATGCCTAATTTTGAGCCATTGAGCCAGATTTTCAGCCTAGATTTTCAAGATAATCATGATTCTCATTCTTCTGTACCGCTGCATTTGACCACTCCCTTGAGTACTCCTGAGCCTAACACTACTCTTGTTGAGATTAGCCCTGGTAAATCCTTGCATATTAGCTCATATTTGGACTCATCTCAGCAGGAGCAGCTTATGAATTTGTTGCAAAACCATCTTAGTGCCTTTGCTTGGGGCTATGAAGATATGAAGGGTATTCCTCCTGAAAATTGTACACATCATATCTATATTTAGGAAGGAACCCAGCCTGTCCGACAACCCCAAAGGCAAATGAATCCAACTCTAAGAGATATTGTGAAGGAAGAGGTACATAAACTCTTGGATGCTGGTTTTATCTATCCTATTTCTGATAGTCAGTGGGTCTCTCCATTAGTGCTAGTACCTAAGAAAGATGGAAGATGGTGTATTTTTATTGATTATAGAGAATTAAACAAAGCCACTCTCAAAGATTACTTCCCTCTCCCTTTCATTGACCAGGTGCTTGATACCCTTGTAGGAAAGAAATATTTGTCCTTTTTAGATGGCTTCAGTGACTATAACCAAAATACAAATTGCACCTGAAGATCAGGATAAAACTACTTTTACATGTCCATGGGATACATTTTCTTATAAAGTGCTTCCCTTTGGTTTATGTAATGCCCGGACTACCTTTCAAGGGGCAGTCCTGGCCATTTTTGCTGATCTAGAATTTGTAGAAATTTATATGGATGACTTTTCTGTGTTTGGTGATTCTTTTCAGGAAGCTCTCAAAAATCTAGAGAAAGTAATTCTCCATTTTTAGGAATCCCATCTCGTCTTGAGTGACAAGAAATGTATATTAATGTGAAAAGCAGGAGTGGTACTTGGCCATTTGATTTCTGGTAAAGGTATCCAGGTTGATCCACCAAATATTGAAATCATTTTGCATCTTCCTGCACCCAAAACTCAAAGGGAAGTAAGAGGGTTTTTAGGACATGTTGGTTACCATAGAAGATTCATTGAGATTTTTCTAAGATAACTGAGCCTATTTTTTGACTTCTAGCTAAGGATAGTGAATTTTCTTGGTCCATAGCTTGCCAATAGTCTTTTGAAACATTGAAGGAAAAGTTGGTACGGGCACTAGTTTTGAGAGGTCCTAATTGGTCCTTGCCTTTTCACATTTCCTCTGATGCTTCAGATTTGGCTATTGGCATAACTTTAGGACAAGAGGAAAATAAGAAATCTTATGCTATTTATTATATTAGTAAGAATTTGTCTTCCGCCGAATTAAATTATACAGTTACAGAGAAAGAGTTTTTAGGTGTAATTTTTGCAATTAATAAGTTTAGGCACTATATTATAGGATATGAAGTATTTGTACATATTGATCATTCCGCGATTAAATATTTGATGAAAAAACCATTGACTAGTGGTAGAGTGACTAGGTGGTTGCTATTATTGCAAGAATTTAATGTTACTATTGTTGATAGACCAGGAAAATCTAATGTTGTAGCATATTTTCTTTCTAGATTAGATAATCCTGGTGAAGCAACTCCTGTTAATGCTGATTCTCTGGATGAACATATTTTTTCTATGTCAACAGATTCTTTGTGGTTTTCTGACATTGCTAATTAATTGGTTAGTGGGAAAACACCACCCCACTTGTTCGCTCATGAAAAGCGGAATATTATTCAGAAAAGTGCTGCATACTCCTGGATTCAAGGAGATATCTTTTACAATGGTCCAGACCTGATTATCTGTAGATGTGTAAGAGAGGAGGAAGTGTTTGACATATTGAAATATTCTCATGATGAACCTTGTGGAGGCCATTTCGCTGATAAGCGGACTGCATATAAAGTATTGTGTGCTGGTTACTTTTGGCCTTCCTTGTTTAAGATAGCTGTCAACAAGTGGGCCATCCTAATCAAACCAATGAAATTCCTTTATACCCCCAAGTTATGATTGAGTCGTTTGAAAAATGGGCTATTGATTTTATAGGGCCAATAAAGCCAACATCATTAAGTAAAAAGCATATTTTGGTTTGTACAGATTTTGTTACAAAATGGGTAGAAGCTAAAGCTGTTTCCTTTGCTACAGAAAAAGTTGTTGTTGATTTTCTTTTTACTGAAATCTTTACTAGATTTGGTGTGCCTAGAGAAATTGTTTTTGACAATGGCCCATAGTTTATTTCTAATCTGGTACAGGGTGTGATGGAGAAATACAAGATCCGACACATGAAATCCATGTCGTATCACCCGCAAGAAAATGGCCAGGTGGAATCAACAAACAAAGTGATTGAGTCCATTCTTACAAAGATAGTAAATATGCATCAGAAAGATTGGGCTGAAAGATTACCAGAAGCTTAGTGGGCATACAGAACCACTTAGAGAAATAACATGGGACATACACCATATGAGCTAGTATATGGCAAACAGGTTCTATTACCAATTGAATTCCGATCAAAACTTTCAGAACTACAGTTCAGTTAGGACTAGATCTCTCTGAGGCACAACAACAACATCTTCTCCAATTAAATGAGTTAGATGAATTTCGTAGGGATGTTGTTTAATAGAACATACTAATTCAGCAGCAACGCAAAAGGTGGCATGACAAGTCTATTCAGAAAAAGCAATTTCAACTAGGTGATTGGGTGCTCCTTTATGATTCTAGATTTAAAATTTTTAAAGGGAAATTCCATACACATTGGATGGGACCTTATGAAGTGGTCCGAGTATTCGAGAATGGAGCAGCAGAAGTTAAAACTATTGATGGAAAAAATTCAGTATTCCTGGTAAATGGACACAAATTAAAGAAGTATTTTCTTCCACTTGCCAAGAAAGATTTTACACAACAATTCCAATAGAAATTCGAGACAGTAGTGGTGAATGGTAATACCAACCTTTTGAAAACATGAATTCTTCTTTAAAAAAAAAAAAGGAATTTTTTTTTTAAATAAAAAGTAAAGAAAAAATATTTTCTTGTAATTATGAAAATTAATTCGTTGACATGATTGCAGAAGGATCAACCTGAAAACCATCTTGCTGGCAGGAAGATCAAAAATTTCTAATAAAAAGAGAATGTTGCTTGATCTTTAGATATGCTAGCGACCACCAAGTAAAAGCAGGTTCAACGGAACCAACCTTTATACAATTGGGGTAATTATCATGGATATTTTTTATTCAAGTAATGCTTAATTCTTGTTGCAGTTATTTTTTGCACCAGTGCAGGCAGACCTTCCAAAAAAATTTCTACCTTTCATATTCCACTTTCGTAATATTCCCTTATTTTTCTTCTTCAATCCCAGAATGATTACCTTCCCATATTCTTCTGAATTTACCCTATCCATTTCATAAAAACCCCACTTTACCCTTGAATTTTTTTTCCCTATCCCACTTCTGTTTATCCCCTCTTATGGTACTATTCTTGGAATCCCTGTAATAGAATTCCTTCCCATTCTGAAATTTCCCTTTTCCCACTTTGTTGTTCCCTCATGAATTCATTACAGGATCTCATGCACAAAGAGAAAAAGGATATGCTCTGAAGCATCAATAAAGGGCGAAGAAAATTTCCAGTATAAGTTGAGGAAGCCATGTTGGAAGTCCAACCTATATTTTACTTAAATTTCCTGTTCTTTTTTCAGATATTATGCTTGCACTAGTGCAAGAATGTCATTCTATATAATAATGCAAGAAGAATGGTACCAGCAGAATAGCATAGTTTAAGCGGTGTAAGCAGACCGGTGCAAGCATGCACTGTGTCAGGAACATAGTACAATTTGTTCTTTTCATAGCATACGTCATAGGAAAGTGGTCATCATGAAAGTTTATAAGAAGTCCTTTCACTTAGTCGATGAGTACTTATGCTTTCATATTAACTAGGATAAAATTATTTAAAGTATAAGGTGTTTTTAAGTTAAGAATCATGATCATTTTTAAATGCATGCTAAAGTTATTTTTTGAATTATGAGGGAGTGTGGAAGTGTTCAACCGTTGCTTGGATATAATTTCCCCTTTCCGCCATAATCCTAGATGTCCTTCACTCGTAATGATTACCTCACTTAGTCATTAAAAAGCAGCCGCAAGCACTAGTCTGGCACGATCTCAAAGATGCCGCGCATGCACGGCTATTTCAGTGGAATGAATGGGTGATAAGATGGAAGGTGTTGTACATATTAACCCTTGCATATAAATTTTTGGCCTGCTGCCTCTTGCGAATCTGTTTTAAACCCCTGTCGTGGCCTAAAACCTCCATATTTCTGCTTAACATTATCATTTCCGCTCATAAAATACACCGTGCAAAAGTTAAGTCTCGCGCTTTGAAATATGTCGGGCCTGGCCCCCTGAAGCCTTAGCCCCTTTTGTTTTAATTCACACATGACCCGGGCACAAGACCATGTGCCAGATAGGCGGGAGCTCATCGCTTCATGTTTTTGGGCAAAACTGTGGCCGTCAGATCCGAAGCCAATCAACGGAGCGGAATTTGATTTATCGTGGTGGTCCTCGCGCCCGAAAACTGGCGGTTTTATTCCGCACCACCTTTATAAGGCTGGCAGTATTCTCTATGGGGCCAGCGATTCCATTGAACGCGCGACAAGTTTCCCTCTGTACGTCCCAATACCACTCTCATTTCATGCGCTATCGTTCCGTCGATAACCATGCAGCAGAATTCATACAAGCCGTCGGATCTATAAGCCTCCATCCGATGGCTATCATCCTCCAAAGCCACACAAACTTTAGTTTTCATGTGAAATGCCCTGGGCCTGCCATTAAATCATCTCCCAGTTATGTTTTAACCATTGATATTGTGTGATAATCATATGGTCCAGAGTTACTTTCACACTGCTGACTAAGTCTTCCGCGTCTCCACGTCACCCCTTCATTGACATTTTTCGTACTTTCGTTCACGTCATCTATTCCTCTTGGTTTTTCATACGTCTATGTGTCATCATCCCATGTACCCATTGTATTTCCATCCCTACCGTCTATATATATGAGTTGCATTCATATTTATCATTTTTTATCCATACGTCGTGTTTCAACTGTTCTACGCGAAAACTTACATTCCGTCTGTTTATCAAAATCTTCACTGTATTTTCTCCGCCACCCTGCGTGTTCTTGTCATATGGCCATGTCCGTGACGTCATCATCATCTCCACCTCCACGCCCCTTGCTCCTGAGTCTGTTCTTCTAATGTATCTGTGGGTTTTGCAGGTTTCAAGATGATAAGGAGGCGCTATAATTTGTTGCCTCCATTGCAGAGGTCAAGAGCATGTCAAAGGACGATATTTTGCTGGCGAAATTTAAGAGGGAGGCTTGAGGTAGCTGTTATGATATGACCTCATTAATGGAAATATGGATAAAATCCCTTGAACTCTAAAGACGCCTGCGGAGGGAAAGATTACACAGCAAGAAATATTAATGGGGCCGCTTACAGATATCGGTGAAAGATCAAGAAGTGCAACACCCTGCATTGAAGATCTAGGGTTTAAATTCAAATTTAGAGGGCCGAGAGTACTATGCACAATCACAAGATATCCCAAGGTTTTATGGCAATAGATTCTCCTCTTTTAGTAAAGGGCAGAACATTGTATATTTTATTATTTGTGTCTTGTTCATGAGGAGATTTTCACCCTCAACATTTATTTCTGGAGGCAGATTGTAAAGTACAGCTATTTATATTTAGTCATTCACAATGTGGGCGCAAATGTTTTCCGCCATTTTGTTCAAATCAAATCATTAAATGTGCCCCATCTACCTCCTTCTCTAGAATTCTCTATCTTTTCTATAAAAACCCGGAAATAAGACATTGTAAGGGTTCCAGATTTCAATCAGCAAACTGTGCAGTGAGAAGTTCTTGTATACATCTTGTAACACTCCTGTATGAAGGCTCAGAGCTCGTAGGGTCTCAGTGAGGAGGAGTTATAACTGTAATGAGGATTCTGGTCTTTAGTATCTCACAGTATGTAATTTTCTCTTATGTGTTAATATAAAATCTTATTCCGTGCTATTTATTTGCTTGTATCATGTTCTAGAATGCGAGTGGCTCACTGGTCTTAAGTAAGGATTCATCCTAGTTGGTGCCCATACTTGGATTAGTCAAGCGCTTTAAATAGGCCTAGTCATGATATACTGTTCCATGTTCATTTCATCCATATTTTTTGCTATAGTAGTTACTTGAGGAGGGTGCTTTTAAAACGCCATTGTCATGTATGGATTCTTAGTTGGATAAGCCCATATGTGGTTTTGTTGTGTATCTGGGTATCAACCTCATGCTAACTAATATCTTCTTCATGTTTCTTCACTGCATCCACTTTCTGATATTTGATTTCTGTGGCATATTATTTGAACTGGCCCTCTTTGCAGTAAGCTGTCTCTTAACTGTCTGATGCTTTTGTATTGGAGTTTTGCATGCTGTTCCTACATTATTCTTATCTTTGTATCAGCTTCTGAGAGAGTTTGGTTCCATTTAAACTAATTTCCTTGTTCTACAAGAGATAGTAAGAGAGCTTTTGGATTGACACCCAAGCTATATTTCATGTTCTCTTGCTATGATAAGATGTCCTAGGCACTGGTCTATGGCAACTCTAGACTGTCTTTAGAGGATGACAAAAATTTCTACAACATCTTTCTGGCGCCGTTGCCAGGGACGAATTTGAGAATATCATTTTCCCTGGGCCTCGACAAATCATATTCACTCTCTAATCAGGTGAGCACAGAGAGTTGAAGAGTTGCATATCTCTCACCTTGGCGACTCCACTGTTATTTATTTGATAAATCTATTGGTAGTCCTGGCTCCTTGTAAGCCACATTTGAGGTCAGATACATCCCAGTCGAAGACACCCTACGTGTCTAACCCAGAGAAGATCATTCACAAAAGGATTTGGAAAGAGAGGAAATCAGTTCGTGCTGAAATCCCTGAATATTCTGTAGCAGATTGTACGCCCTCTTCTTCTCAAGAGATTAGAACCGAATACCCCGATTCCACCGAAGAAAATCCTGAATTTTACTCAGAAACTCCACGTAGAGAAAGTGCCTGGATCAAAGAGGATTTCCATCCTACTCCCGAGGCTGAGGAAATTAAAGAAGTCACAGAAGTATCTGCTGTCAACCGTGAACTATTCCCATCTACACCTCAGGCTTCTGTGCAATTTATTCCCATTGTTATACATACCCCACTTCCTCCTCCTCCTCTCCCTTCATTTGTATCTCAGATTGCTGCACAACCCCCACTTCCTCCAATGGCTAATGTACCAGCTTTTTTATTGAAAAAATATGCTCCCCTGGCCTTACCCCAAGTGCTAAATGATATGCCACAGGATTATTTGAAGATTCTACCTAGATTTAATGGCGAAAATGAAATTGATGCTCAGAAACATCTTGAGACTTTCTGCTCCTTTGCAAAAAACTTAAATGTTGAACATTTGGAGGTGGTCTTGAGATTTTTTGTGCAATATTTGGAGGGTGAAGCCAGAAAATGGTTCAAGACCCTGGGAAACCGTTCAGTAACCACCTGGGATGATATGGAGAATACTTTTCTCAGGAAGTGGGGAGAAAAGAAAGACCATGGACAGTGTCTTACTGAATTTAATACTCTTAAGAAGAAACATAATGAAGGAGTGTCCAAGTTTATCAAGAGATTTAATAAGTTATATCTAAATCTCCCTGCTGATATGAAGCCACATCAGAATGCTGCCAAAGTTGTTTTCATAGTAGCATTTGACTCAGATTTTGGATTCTCTCTAAGGGAAAGAAAACCTGCTACTTTAGATGATGCTTAGTCAGATGCTCTGGAGTTGGAAGCAAACTTTGCCTCCACTGGGAAATTAAAAGAAAAAGTTGAACTGGATGCTAGAAGAAGAGGCAAAGAAGAGGTCTCTACCTCCAATCAAGACAAGGATTCAGACAAGATGGATGAAATAAGAAAAATGATAAAGAAGATGGTCAAGCTTGAATTGGAGGCAAAGAACCCGGCTCCCAAGAATTTTTATAATGCTCCAAACAGAGAATACAATCCTCAGTACAAAAGACCACCACTGCAGATATTGCTGAGAGAAGCAAAAGAGCAACAAGATCAGGTACCACATCCCTTGTACCTGGAAGGTCCAGCAGAAGACTCCACTGAAGATGCCTATCAATTATAAGATTCAAATCTTGCTTTTTCAAACAGTGATGATATAGAATGCCCATTGCAAGAAGAAGAAGAAGAAGAAGCAGAGATTGATCATTATTGTAAACAATTTGTTGATTTCATGCAAGCACACTTTAATAGAAAATATGATCTCAGATCTTCAAGGAAGAGGACCCGAACTCAAGATCAAGAAGAGGAGCCACCTCAGAAGGAGGTACCTGCTCAGAAGGAATCAACAACAAAGAGAAACACAGAAAAAGGTAAGAATCCTCTAAATACTCCCTTATAGCCTAATGATCAGATTCCTTCTTCTTCAAAAGCGGTCAGTCCCCCTAATGCTAAGTCAGTGTCAAAAGAAATTAAATCTTCAGCTGAAAATAAAGAATTTAAAGAAGTTGTAACAGAAAAGCCTTCCTCTGCTTTTAATCTACAAAAAGAGGTCGAGAAAATTAAGATTCCAGTCCCCTTGACCGAGCTGTTAAAGCAACCTGCATATCAGTCTCAAGTTACTTCCTTCATGCTCCCTCCTGAAATACCAATTGTGCCTAATAGTTTAAACCTTCAAGAAGAAAGACCCATGGTATTCTTTGGCCCACATGTTGAGGAAGTAGATCCTTCTACCCCTCCTTTTTATGTGTCTCTAGTTATTCATGACCTGCTGTTACACAATTGTATGCTAGATTCTGGGGCTTCCCATAATCTTATGCCTCTGTTTGTCATGGAACAACTAGGACTGCAAATTACAAAACCTTATAAAGACCTATATTCATTTGATTCCAAAAGAGTTAAATGCTTGGGAATGATTAAAGATTTAGTGGTCAATTTGGCCCAAATTCTAGCCAAAAGTGTGGTCATGCACATTGTGGTTGCTGATATCCCAACCCGCTTTGGCATGTTACTGTCAAGATCCTGGGGTACAAAAATTGGTGGGTCACTCAAAATGGATTTAACATATGCTACGGTCCCAGTCTTTGGAGGACAGGAGAGGAGGTTATGCAAGGAGACTAGATTTGTTAAAATGGTAACTAAGGCTGACTGCTCAGAGAATTCCCCAGTTTATAACAAAGAGGGAGATTTCTCATGTTTAATGTTAGAAGAAAATCAAAATTATGCCCATGAGCCCCCTTTTGGTCAAATCCAAGCTGAGCAGCCTTCAGAAGGCCATGGATCAAAAATTTGGACTTTACATTTTGATGGAGAAAATTCGAAGGAAGGTAATGGAGCTAGAGCGCTATTAATCTCTCCTACAAACATATGGGTCCCACTGTCCTTTAAATTGGAATATGAGGCTACCAGTAATGTGGCTGAATATGAAGCACTACTATTGGGATTACAGACAGCCAAGAATATGGGCATACAAAGTTTGAAAGTCATCGGAGACTCGGAGCTGGTGGTTAGGCAGGTCAGAAATCAATGTCAAACTAAACACCCCTGGCTGAGAGCATATAGAAATGAAGTTTGGGACATGGTGGAAAATTTCTTCTCAGCTTTTAACATACAGTTCATGCCCCGGGAGCAGAACAGAATGGCAGATTCTCTTGCTGTGGCTGTAAGTACATTCCGTCCTCCTCAGAATCCACTTTTAAGATATGAAGTGGAGGTACGTTACAGGCCATCTATCCCAGATAATATTAAGCACTGGCAGGTATTTGAAGACGACGAACAGATGAAGAGATTCCTGGAAACAGTGGGAGAGTTCTCTAATATGGAGATTGATGACAATGAAGGAGAGGAAGCTGAAAATGTCACAGAAAACAAATGGGAAGATAAAATGGCAGGAAATAAAGTGCTGCAGCTAAAAGGAAACGTTATACCTAGAGGTCTGGTGCCTCTAGAAATATTATTTAACAAAGATGATATTCCATTGCAGCCAAACAAAGTGATAGAAGAAGATCAAGTGGAAGATTTAAATCTGGGTACTTATGCTGATACCAAAATTGTAAAACTATCTAAAAGGGTCCCAGAAGAATATAAAGAAAAATATTTGAAGTTGTTTCAATCCTATAAAGATGTATTTGCATGGTCCTATCAGGACCTAAAAACTTTTGATGTTAATATAATGCAACATAAAATTCCTTTGAGGGAAGATGCAAAGCCTTATAAGCAGAAGCTCAGACAGATAAACCCTTTGTTGCTTCCCTCTATTGAAAAATAAATCAAGAAGCTGCTACAAGATAAAATAATTGTGCCACTGAGATACTCTGAATGGGTGGCAAATATTGTCCCTGTTCGAAAAAAGAACGGAGAAATAAGGTTGTGTGTAGATTTTAGAAACTTAAACAGAGCATCTTTAAAAGATAATTATCCATTGCTTAAGATGGACCACATCCTGCAGAAAGTGGTGGGAGCATCCAGAATGTCAATGATGGATGGTTTTTCTGGTTATAATCAGGTGGCTGTGTCCCCAGAAGATCAAAAGAAGACTGCTTTCACCACGCCATGGGGAACATTTATGTATGCCCGGATGCCATTTGGGCTAATTAATGCAGGAGCTACTTTTCAGAGGGCAATGGACATAGCTTTGTTGGAGAGTAGGACAAGTTTCTGGTGGTATATCTGGATGATATCACAGTATTATCAAAGAATGATACTGAACACATTCAGCACTTGCAGAGAACCTTTGAAAAATGCAGAAGGTATGGTCTTTCCCTCAATCCTCAAAAATATTTATTTGCATTAGATGAGGGAAAACTCTTAGGGCACATTGTAACTAAAGATGGTGTGAAAATAGACCCTAAGAGAGTTGAAGTTATAAACAGTATTCCTTTACCCAGGAATAAGAAGGAAGTGCAAGTGTTTCTAGGCCGAATCAATTTTCTGAGAAGATTTATTCCTAACTATGCTGAGATAGTTAGGCATATAACTGATATGTTGAAAAAGGATAATGAAGTAAAATGGTCCCAAGAATCTAGAGATGCATTCACAAGGATAAAACAGGCATTTTTTGAAGCTCCTGTGCTAGCTGGGCCAGATTATACAAAGCCATTTATGATATTTTCATTTGCTTCACCTCATACAATAGCTGGAGTCTTGTTGTAGAAAAATGAAGATGGATTTGAGCAACCCATAGCCTTTTTCAGTCAAGTGTTGCATGATGCAGAATTGAAATATAACATACTAGAAAAGCAGGCATATGCCTTGGTGAAGTCTCTCAAAGCTTTTAGAACATATGTTTTGCAATCCTACGTTACTGCATATGTTCCTACAGCAGCTGTCAAAGACATCCTTGTTCAGGGGGATAGTGAAGGTAAAAGAGGAAGATGGATTGCAAAAATTCAGGAGTATGATTTGGACATAAGACCTACTAAGTTGGTTAAAGGACAAGGGCTAGCCAAAATTCTGTCTGAATCAAATCATCAGGCTCTAGGCATAAATTTATCCATGATAGCAAATGAAGAATCTGAAAAAGGAGAAGAACAGCAAGGACTAGAGCTGGCCACTCAAAAGATACACATAAAATATCTCACTAGCCCTTGGTACAAAGAAATAGCTGAGTACCTTCTAACGCTCAGCGGTCCTCCAAGTTGTGACAAGGTAAAATATAGAGTTGTAAGGATGAAATCCCAGAAATACATAATTGCTAATGGGCAGCTATATTGGAGATATCCCTCAGGTATATTACTATTATGCCTTACAGAAAATGAAGTGGAGAATATAATGGCAGAATTCCATGAAGGAATCTGTGGAGGACATTACAGCTGGAGGGCTACAGCTCATAAAATCCTGAAGTCTTGCTTCTACTGGCCAAAATTATTTACAGATGCTTTTGCTTGGGTTAGAGCATGTGACAAGTGCCAAATATTTG
Organism: Pinus albicaulis; assembly: GCA_034641835.2. NCBI lineage: Eukaryota > Viridiplantae > Streptophyta > Pinopsida > Pinales > Pinaceae > Pinus > Pinus albicaulis. Next base: position 669,972,887 of record CM076574.1, on the reverse strand, counting down.
CAGAAAGACAGAAATTGGCAGCTTTACCCTTTATTCCTATTCATGTAAATGAGCCATTTCAGAAATGGGGATTAGATTTTATAGGGGAAATACATCCCCCATCAAGTGGCCAATATAAATGGATACTAACAGCCACAGATTATTTTACAAAATGGGTGGAAGCCATACCTGCAAGAAATGCTACAGATGCTGTGATAATCAAGTTTATGGAGGAAAATATCATATCCAGGTTTGGCTGTCCTGCTAGAATTGTAACTGATAATGCAAAGGCCTTCAAGTCCAATAAATTTGTAAACTTCTTCCAACAGTATAATATTGCATTAAATCACTCCATAGCTTACTATTCACAGGGGAATGGCCTGGCAGAATCATCTAATAAAACTTTGGTGAGAGCTTTGAAGAAAACCATAAATGAGAATCAGAAAAATTGGGATTCCCAATTAAAGTTTTCTTTATGGGCGAATAGGATAACCAGCAAGAGAGTGACAGGGAAATCTCCTTATGAATTAGTATATGGACGAGCAACTGTGTTTCCTGTGCAATTGGCTTTGCCAGTAGCACGTTTCATGTAGGGAGATCAGGAAGAGCCAGATGATATGGTCAGAAGAATAAATCAACTGGTGGAATTGGAAGAGACACGGAGCCAAGTGAATCAGAGGTTATTGGAATATCAAGAGAAAATGAAAAACATCTTTGATCGGCATGCGAAAGATATAAAATTTCAAATTGGAGACCTGGTTCTTAGATGGGACGTTCGAAGAGCAGAGAAGGGCAAGCATGCTAAATTTGATCCACTTTGGTTTGGTCCATTTAAAGTTGTGGAACAGGGAGGTAACAACACGTTCATATTGGAAAATTTACAGGGTGATTTGTTGGATGCCCCTGTGAATGGCCAATTCCTCAAGCCATATTTTCAATACTGAATCAGGCGGAGCCTGCCTGTTGTATTATATTGTATATAGGTTTTGGTTTCAGTTTTTGTTTCAATAAGGAAGAAATGCAAAGGGATTGAAAACACAGAGCTCACATACATGATGGTCTGAGGTCTGCGTGTTCTCGACATGTCCATGGATGAACATGCCGTCCCCAGCTGGAGCTGATGTTGTACATATTAACCCTTGCATATGAATTTTTGGCCTACTGCCTCTTCCGAATATGTTTCAAACCTATGCCGCAGCCTAAAACCTCCATATTTCTGCCTAACATTACCATTTCCGCTCGTAAAACACATTGTGCAAAGGGTAAAACCTGCACTTGGAAATGTGTCGGGCCTAGCCCCCTGAATCCTTAGCCCCTTTGTTTTAATTCGCACATGACCCTGACGCCAAAACCTTGCGCTAAGCAGGCGAGAGCTTATCACTTCATATTTTCGAGAGCACCCATGGCCGTCAGATCAGAAGCAAATCGACGGAGCGGAATTTGATTTATCGTGGTGGTCCCCGCGCCCAGAAACAGGCGGTTTTATTCCACACCACCTTTATAAGGCTGGCAGTATTCTCTATGGGGCCAGCGATTCCATTAAATGCACGACAAGTGTCCCTCTGTACGTCCCAAAACCACTCTCATTTCGCGCGCTATCATTCCGTCAATAACCATGCAACAGAATTCATATAAGCCGTCGGATCTGTAAGCCTCCATCCGACGACTATCATCCTCCAAAGCTGCACGAACTTTAGTTTCCATGTGAAATTCCCTGGGCCCGCCATTACATCATCTCCCAGTTATGTTTTAACCGTTGATACTGTGTGATAATCGTATGGTCCAGAGTTACTTTCACACTGCCGACCAAGTCTTCCATGTCTCCACATCACCCCTTCATTGACATTTGTCGTACTTTCGTCCACGTCATCTATTCCTCTTGGTTTTTCGTACGTCTATGTGTCATCATCCTGCAATTTACCAGCTTCATCCCTCATTGCCTATATATATGCATTCATATTTATCAAGTATCCATATCGCCGGTTTTAACTGTTCTACGTGAAAACTTACATTCCGTCTATTTATCAAAATCTCCACAGTATTTTCTCCGCCACCCTGCATGTTCTTGCCATATGGCCATGTCTTCGACGTCACCATCATCTCCACCTCCACGCCCCTTGCTCCTGAGTCTGTTTTTCTAATGTATCTGTGGGTTTTGTAGGTTTCAAGATGATGAGGAGGCGCTATAATTTGTTGCCTCCATTGCAGAGGTCAAGAGCATGTCAAAGGACGATATTTTGCTGGCGAAATTTAAGAGGGAAGCTTGAGGTAGCTGTTATGATATGACCTCATTAATGGAAATATGGATAAAATCCATTGAACCCTAAATACGCCTGCAGAGGGAAAGATTACACAGCAAGAAATAATGGGGGCCGCCATGTATATCTATGAAAGATCAATAGCGAAACACCGTATCAAGATCTACGTTTAAATTCAAAGTTAGAGGGCCGAGGAGTACTATGCAACAATCACAAGATATCCCAAGGTTTTATGGCAATGCATCTCTCTTTTCTAAAGGGCATAACATTGTATATTTTATTATTTCAGGTCCTCGTCTATGAGAGATTTTCACCCTCAACATTTATTTCTGGAGTGCAGATTGTAAAGGCGCCTATTTATATTTAGTCATTCATGTTGTGGGCGCGGGACGTTTGCCATTTTGTTCAAATCAAATCATTAAATGTGCCTCATCTACCTCCTTCTAGAATTCCCTATCTTTTCTATAAAAACCCTGAAGCAGACATCAGAAGGGTTCCGTGATTCAATCAAGAACTGTGCAGTGAGAAGTTCTTGTATACATCTTGTAACACTCCTGTATGAAGGCTCAGAGCCCGTAGGGTCTCAGTGAGGAGGAGTTATAACTGTAATGAGGATTCTGGTCTTTAGTATCTCACAGTATGTAATTTTCTCTTATGTGTTAATATAAAATCTTATTCCATGCTATTTATCTGCTTGTATCATGTTCTATAATGCAAGTGGCTCATTGGTCTTAAGTAAGGATTCATCCTAGTTGGTGCCCATACTTGGATTAGTCAAGCGCTTTAAATAGGCCTAGTCATGATATACTATTCCATGTTCATTTCATCCATATTTTCTGCTATATTAGTTACTTGAGGAGGGTGCTTTTAAAACGCCATTGTCATGTATGGATTCTTAGTTGGATAAGCCCATATGTGGTTTTGTTGTGTATCCGGGTATCAGCCTCATGCTAACTAGTATCTTCTTCATGTTTCTTCACTGCATCCACTTTCTGATATTTGATTTCTGTGGCATATTATTTGAACTGGCCCTCTTTGCAGTAAGCTGTCTCTTAACTGTCTGATGCTTTTGTATTGGAGTTTTTCATGTTGTTCCTACATTATTCTTATCTTTGTATCAGCTTCTGAGAGAGTTTGGTTCCATTTAAACTAATTTCCTTGTTTTACAAGAGATAGTAAGAGAGCTTTTGGATTGACACCCAAGCTATATTTCATGTTCTCTTGCTATGATAAGATGTCCTAGGCACTGGTCTATGGCAACTCTAGACTGTCTCTAGGGGATGACAAAATTGTCTGCAACAGAAGGGATAGTGAACGGTTGGATCCCTATCTATAAGAACCAATTTTCCCGGTGTTGCATGTAAATTCTTGACTGTTCATAACCGTTAAGTATCGATGCCGCCTGTTCGAAGCGAACCTTCGTCTCTCAGTAGGGTAGAACATACTTGTGAGTATCGCAATATTCTTGCACTATTGCGAGACTGAGGCTTTCTTCAATTCTTGCAAAAGTTTGACTGGCACAACAGGGAAGTGGCCCTACAGTTTTCCAGAAGTTTCAAAAATGGCTGAGTAAAAATTGGGCCTCTAAATTTGAGGTCACGAAGGAGTTTATAGCAACAATGACAGGCTTGGAAAATACTAGTGAGCAGTGGTTTAAAAATCAGAAACTAGAAAGGAAGCAATGTCAGCGTTTTGTCATCGATAAGAATATGAAGGTAGATTGGAAGAAATGAATTTCGCACAGTGCCCTCCTGGGACAGTGGCGGGAACTCCTTTTGATCCTACAGAAATTCGTAACCTGTGAAGGAAGGTACTCCCTCACTTTTGTGTACCATTTTAGGATTTTGCAGCATTTTGAAGTCGGCCGGCACATCCAGTGGAGGATTGATTTCCCCTATTTTTTCCTTAAGAGCTTGGAAAAAATGGCCAAGGTTGTGCAGGATGGACGGGCAGACTAGGCCAACAAGAAGTTATATCACCACGACCTGATAAATATTTTGGTCTAGAAACAATTAGAAGTTAAAGGCATGACCTAGGAGGCGCTGTTAAAACAACTACATAAAAAGACAGTTGCTGGAAAGGAGACAGAGGACCCCGCTAGCACAAGCAAGGGTCCGAGTAAAAATGTAAAGCAGAGTCCTTCTTGCACCAATGCAAAAAGGAAACGACCTAAAAAATCAACAGAAGAAAGGGCCCCATATCCAAATAAGAAGACAACTAGTGCACCTGTTGAAGAGATGCCTTCTACGACACCAGTATAGGCACAGACCCCTGAAGAAAACAACATGTTAGTCCTTGCGGACACAGTAAAATTTGTAGAGGTCGAAGATGACACTCTGTTGGCTGATTTCATTAAAAGGGCCTAGAAAAAAAATGAAGAATCTAGTGAAGGCAAAGAACCACAGTCTCCACAGGACGTTGAATCCCCTTCTGCACCAGTGCAAGAAGAAGAAGAACCAGAAGAAGAAGAAGAATTTCTTGATGTAACCATGAGGGATACTAAGGTCCCTGAGGAAGACACAGCCCCTGTCAAGACACAAGAAGAAGAATATTTGGTAACTCCTGTTGCTCGGATAGTTGAACTAGAGCTTCAAGTGCAGAACTTAGAACAACTCATAGCTAAAGTGCAGGAGGATAAAGAACAAAGTAAAGAAGAATTAACTGCGGAGATCCAGAAAAAGAAAGGAGAAGTTAGAGTTTGGAAGTACCGAGCTGCGCAATGTTTCAAGCGACTTAAAAAGGTGACAAATAAACTAAAGAACATCAGAAAGAAGAATTTTGAAACATTGCAGGCTCATGTTAGTATGTCAAAGTAGGATTGAGCTGGAATGCTCAAAGTTTTGAAGGTTTTTTTCAAAGGTAAGGACACACAATAGCTTAGGGGTGGGAGGATGTTAGCCCCCTAATTTTCTCTCTTTTTTCCATTTCCCCCTTCCTAAATCATAACCATTTACCTCTGTTTTACCTCTTTTATGCACCCTCATCTTGCACTAGTCCAAGCACGGTGACATATTTCATATAAACTTTATTTTTCATACTTTTAATTCTACTTAGCATTAATTAATCATTTATTATATGATTTCTTACTTTTAATCAATATTTGTAACTTATCTATATCTCCAATGTTTATTTGATAGTTAGAGTACTTACCATGACCGCTGATCCTAGTGTAGGATCGGATCTTGCACCATTTCCAGCACAACAAATCCTTGTAGCAGATTCGAACCTCCTTGATCACAGCCTCGTTTTGAGAAGCTTTAGCCACGACAGCAAGATCGATCCAAAGGCAGTCGAGACCGAATCTGTGAAGGACGAAAGCTGGAGATTGGCTATGGCCAGTTTTGCTAATTGTCTAATTTTCAAGGTCAAAAAGCTAAATTCTGCGTTTGGTTATGTAATCGGTTGAATGATCTATTTTGTCCTTTGGCCAAAGATCTATATAATTTAAAATGTAAATAGGACTAGAAGCCAAGTTTTGATATGAGAAGAGAACAAACACAACCAGAGGGGCGGTAACAAGTTGTTGTATTTTTTCATCACCTGAATCTGGGTTGGACGATGTATTAATGTATTTACTTGCCTCAGCGAATTAATAAAAGGGAGCTCTGCCTCATGTTTCACAATTTGCATTTCTGTATTTGAGCTGATGAATTGATTAAGGTAATGAGCAATGCCCTTATTTAAAAGGGAAATGTGTTGGTTGGATAGGGCCCAGCCAACCTAGCACGTTTACCCCATTGCCCGTTTTCCTGTAATTTGTGTTTACATTGTCAAGTGTGATTTAATTTTAAGCACATGCATTCCTGTCTGAGTGAAAGCGGATCCGTTGTGTGAAGTAGATAAATTTCCTTTTCCTGCAATTTCCTTTCTTGTACTTGATTTTTGATTGGTTTTCCTCCGCTTGGTCCAAGAAGGAGAAATAACCCTGCACCAGTGCACGTTGGTATGATATCTCCTTTTCTGCAATTCTGTTTGATTGGTTTTCCCCACCTTGTCCAAGCAGGAGACATGAACCTGCACCAGTGCACGTTGGTGTGATGCAACAAGCCTTCTTAGTCTACTTCCCGCAATATTCTTTCTTTCATTAAATGTGTATGACAGGATAAATGTATATTGATTGTTTCTTTATTCCTGCACTCTATTAAGATCAGAAACATTCACTTTTTATGTGTGCAATTTAATTTAACAATATTATAGCACTTGCAATAATTAAGCACTCATTTTAAGAATTAAATGATAAGTGTGGGAAGCTCTAGTCCGGTGCAAGAACTAGTTTTTTGCCACGGGATCTGAGTGCTTTGAACCTGGAAAATTTCGAGCCTTGCATGAAGTAAAAAGCTTTTAGTAAAGACACCATTTATAACTTCTGCATAAATCTCTGTTCCTGCACTAGTGCAAGCATACTGCAATAGAGTAGGATAGATTAGTGCAAGAAGGAAATCTCTGAAGGAGCAGCTTTAAGGGCCCATCTGATGAGACTGCTAAGTGTCTCTTCTAAAGAAAAACACACACTCAGCAGTTAAACAATAATTAGCTAGAGTGATTTCCTTTTATCTTTAATTCCCTCTTGCAAATGCATTCTTCCTTGTTCCAGTCTTAGATTATTTTGATGGTTCAAGTTGCCTTTTTCTCTTTTTAATTTGATTCTGCAATCTTTCCTTTAAAGAAAGTATGGATTTATATTAGAAAGATTCATACCATCTCTGGCATTTCCTGTGCTTCGTCTCTAAGTTTACGGATCCCCCAGGTTGACAAATTAAGTGTTGAGGATTTGCTTAAGTATAATTCCTGCACCCAACAGATATGTTTCGAGTTCTGATGGAGAACAAGATACGCTGACATGAATATTTTCTACAACGCCAGGTTTTGTTCGAAATATCAATAGAAATTTTTTCTTCAATATTTGTAAATTTTGCTCGGAATCTATTGCATTAATAGGTAAAGAATTCGAAAAGAAATTTTTGATTGATGGGTGATATAGTTCACTAAGATTACTTTCTTCATAATCAGGAATATGGGAACGATGATGATAATATTCCCATGGTTATCCTTTTGACATCATGGCTTCCAAAATATTCTCATCTATCAAGAAATTTGAGGACAAAGGATCAGATGGAGTACCAAAATCTAAGGAACAATCAACCCAAAAAGCCGACAACGATGATTTTGGATTCGTTTCCCAAGCTAGATAGATTGATTTCTATTCCAGCTCAATGGGGCTGGGCAACAGAAACTCATCCAACGTAACAATTTCAGAATCACCCGTACTCTTCCTTAAGCCAAATGGAGTGGAAGAGATCATGTAGTAGGTCTCTATACTTACAATTTCTACCGACGTCGCAGGCGGTGGTAATGCAAAGGTTCCCATGAGAGTGGAATCCTTTAAGAGTCCTACACCAATGTTCTGAAGTGTGAGTTGGGATGCGTGAACGAATGAAACACTTCCAGTTACCTGTGAAGCAGAGGCAAAGAAGGATAGTTGATTGATGACTATGATGGCACCTTTATATGGAAAGGCGATCATTCTAAAATATGTAGAAACAATTGCAGTCATAGCATATACCCATGGCCTTACAAGTAGAATGTTATAATCAAGGGGTCCTTCAATGACCTCGACATCAACATTCATTGTTTTTCCCCCTAGTTATACATGCAGGTTATTGATGATACTACAAGGCTTATATGTACGTTCATCGAAAGCCTTCAACGTCATTGATGATTGAGATAGGCGCAGTGATCCAAGCGACTTCCAACTATTTAGAGACATAATGCGCTTAGATTCTCCCTCATCAATAATATTACAATGAACAAGGTGATTGAGAAAATTTACTTGGATGGAGAATGCCAATTCTGCTGGTAATTGTGGCACATATCTCGTATGGTTAAAGACTACGAGATTAGAATCAGTCAGATCAATTCCACCAAAAGCCAACAATAAATCCTGTCTTTGGGAGGGAAAATTTTGTAATACCTTAAGATCTGACATAGCTGAAGGGGATTGAGCCAAATATTCAACTATATTATAATTTTGAGCAGCTCTTGATCAAGTATTATATGTTGACTTATGAATGACTCCCTTTGGTGGCTTGATTGTTAATTCAGGAATAGCAGGTGGTGGTACCAATTCCGTAGACAGATTCATGGTAGAGGTAGTAGGTTGACCAATGGCCTAACTACTCAAATATTTATTATGTGTTGACACCAAATATATGTTGAAGGTTTTGTGACGGATAACATAAGCACTTGGGAAATAGAAGTCAGATCTGTAGCAACCAAATTTGTGTCCAAATTCGGAAACAGATCTGTCAACATAGCTGACGCATGTGAAGTCTTAACCATTTTTTAGACTTCAATGCAGTGAGGAAAATCCCAAACAAAGTGTTACTCATTACATATTATGTGTTGTCGACAATTATTGTCTACCCTAGAGACAGCCTAGAGTTTCCATAGACCAGTGCCTAGGACATCTTAACATAGCAAGGAGCTCAGAATATAGCTTGGGTTGTCAATCCAAAAGCTCTCTTCCTATCACTTGTAAAACAAGGAAATTTGTTTGAATGGAATCAAACTCTCTCAGAAGCTGATACAAAGATAAGAATAATGTAGGAACAGCATGCAAAACTTCCAATACAAAAGCATCAGACAGTTAAGAGACAACTTACTGCAAAGAGGGCCAGTTCAAATAGTATGCCACAGAAATCAAATATCAGAAAGTGGATGCAGTGAGGAAAACATGAAGGAGATACTAGTTAACATGAGGTTGATACCCAGATACACAACAGAACCACATATGGGCTTATCCAACTAAGAATCCATACATGAAAATGGCGTTTTAAAAGCACCCTCCTCAAGTAACTAATATAGCAGAAAATATGAATGACATGAACATGGAACAGTATATCATTACTAGGCCTATTTAAAGCGCTTTGACTAATCCAAGTATGGGCACCAACTAGGATGAATCCTTACTTAAGATTAGTGAGCCACTTGCATTCTAGAACATGATACGAGAAGATAAATGCAATGAAATGAGATATTATATTAACACATAAGAAAATATTACACACTGTGGGATACCAAAGACCAGAATCCTCATTACAGTTATAACTCCTCCTCACTGAGACCCTACGGGCTCTGAGCCTTCATACAGAAAATTTACAAGATGTATACAAAGCCTTTCACTACACAGTTTGCTGATAGAAATCTGGAACCCTTACAATGTCTTTCTTTCTGGTTTTTATAGAGGAAATAGAAAGCTCTCGAGAATGAGGTAGGTGATATACATTTAATGATCTAATTTAAAACAAACTTGAAAGAAAAACCCGCCTATGCTGTTTGACGGTGCTGAACTGGTGCAAGTACTCTGCTGCTGTTTTATGAAATAAATACTGAGGATAAAAATCTCCTCATGAACAAGACATAAAGAATAAAATATACAAATGTTCTGTACTTGACTGAAAGAGAAAAATTTGCTGCAATAAAACCTTGAGGTTGCTTGTATTTGTACATGGTACTCTCGGCCCTCTAACTTCGAATTTAAACCCCAGATCTTTAATGCAGGGCTCTGTGTTTCTTGATCTTTCACTAATATTTCATGCTGCCCCATTAATACTCTCGCCTGCCCAAATCTGTCTCTTGATTTTCTCTGGAGGGTTCTATAGATTCATATCCTCGCTTTCTTTAATGGTGGTCACATCGTAGCAGCTCCCAGATATTTTCCCACCAATTATGCTCCTGAAACATGGTCTTGTCATGCATTCTTGGCCTCTGTAATGGCAATGACGAGTCATGATAATTTTAGCCATGATGATCCTGCAAAAACAAAAACCCGTTAAATAAAACCAATCACAGGGATGGCGGACATGGAGATGGTGGAACGGGTTCACAAAGAGGTAAAATAGTGCAGGGTGGCGGAGGAATTACAGTAGGGTGAAGAAAATGTAATAGAATAGTGAAGAATGAACTGGCGGAGGTTTGTAACGTGAAAATGTTCAAATATGATGAATGAATTGGATATATGAAAGGTGGAGGTATGACGCAGTGAACACGTGAAACAGATGACGAGGATGTACGAAGGACAGGTGGTAGGACGAGACAGTGAACACGTGTAACGCTGTCATGGTGGGAGGCTCAGTCAGCAGGTGGTGAAGCGGATGATATGGGCGACACGATCTCTGAATGAGATCGACGGTTAAAATGAGCCGGAGAGCAATCAAAGGTGGGCCAGGGACGCAATAGACGTGAATTAAAGCGCGTGCAGCTTCGGAAGATAGTCGTTGTCGGATGGAGGCCCCGAGATCTAAAGGTGGTCATTAATTCCGCTGCACGTCTTTCGTCCAGAGGATAATGCGCGAAATGGGTGGTTTTCGAGCCTGTACAAAAGACACGCGGCGCACATTCAATGGAATCGCTGGGTTTTGCAGAAAACCCCCGTCACAGCAAAAGTGGTGCGGAATGAAACCACCCGTTTCAAAAGCGCGGGGACCACCACAGTAAACTAGCTCCGCTCCGTCGATTGGATTTGATCGGATGGCCACGAATGCCCCCGAAACTTTGAATGATTAGCCCTTTCCCCTCAGGCATATGGTTTTGCGCCCGGGTCACATGGAAGACAAAATAAGAGTGGCTAAGGCTAAAGGGCTAGGCCCGATATGTTTTTGAATGCGGGTTTTTAACCTTTGAAGAGTGTATTTTTCGAGCGGAAAGGGTAATGGTAGACAGAATGTGAGGGTTTATGGCCACGATGGCTGATTCAAAGGGTTCATGAGGAGCGTTAGGCCAAAAATTTAAATGAAGGGGAAACATGGATAACATTAGCTCCAGCTGGGGACGGCGTGTTCATTCTTGGACACGTCGAGAACCTGTAGACCACTGATCATCTTGTATGTAGATTCCGCTCTTCAGCCCTTTTTCTTTTTCTTCAAAACTCATTAGCACACATCCCTTATTAAAATAAAAACTGAAACAAAGTCTATATTCAATATATTACAATAGGCATACTCTGCCCGAATCAAAATTGAAAATAGGGCTTTAGGAATTGGCCGTTCACAGGGGCATCTAACAAGTCACCCTGCAAATTTTCTAAAATAAATGTATTATTACCTTTTAGCTCCATAATCTTAAATGGGCCAAACCAAAGTGGATCAAATTTAGCATGTTTTCCCTTTTTAGCCCTCCGGATATCCCATCTGAGAACCAGATCACCAATTTGAAATTTCCTGTCTTTTGCATGCTGATCAAATACATTTTTCATTTTCTCCTAATATTCTGTTAATCTCTGATTCACTTGGTTCCGTGTTTCCTCTAATTCGACCAATTGATTAATTCTTCTAACCATGTCATCTGGTTCTTCCTGTCTTTCCTGCATGAAACGTGCTACTGGCAATGTCAATTGCACAGGAAACACAGCTGCTCGCCCATATACCAGTTCATAAGGGGATTTCCCAGTTGATCTCTTACTGGTTATTCTATTGGCCCACAAAGCAAACTTTAATTGGGAGTCCCAATTCCTTTGATTCTCATTGATTGTTTTCTTCAAGGCCCTCACCAAAGTTTTGTTGGAAGATTCTGCCAAGCCATTCCCCTGTGGATAGTAGGCTGTGGAGTGATTTAATGCAATATTATATTGCTGGCAGAAATTTGCAAATTTATTGGACTTGAAGGCCTGTGCATTATCAGTTACAATTCTAGCTGGACAGCCAAACCTGGATATGATGTTCTCTTCCATGAATTTGATGATTACATCATCTGTAGTATTTCTCGCAGGTATGGCTTCCACCCACTTTGTAAAGTAATCTGTTGCAGTCAATATCCATTTATGTTGGCCACTTGAAGGGGGATGTATTTCTCCAATAAAATCTAATCCCCATTGCTGAAATGGTTCATCTATATGAACTGGAATTAGGGGCAAAGCAGGTAGCTTTTGTCTCTCAGCAAATTTTTGACATTTATCACATGCTCTAACCCAATTAAAAACGTCTCCAAATAATTTTGGCCAATAGAAACCAGCCTTCAGAACTTTATGAGCTGTAGCCCTCCAACTGTAATGTCCTCCACAAATCCCTTCATGGAATTATGTCATTATATTTTCCACTTCATTCTCTGTAAGGCATAATAGTAATATACCTGAAGGATCTCTCCAATATAGCTGCCCATTAGCAACTGTGTATTTCTGTGATTTCATTCTTACAGCCCTGTATTTTATCTTATCACAACTTGGAGGACAGCTGAGTGTTAAAAGATATTCAACTATTTCCTTGTACCAAGGACTAGTGAGATATTTTATGTGTATCTTTTGAGAGGCCATCTCTAGTCCTTGTTGTTCTTCTCCTTTCTTAGATTCTTCATTTGCTATCATGGATAAATTTATGCCTAGAGCCTGATGATTTGATTCAGACAGAATTTTGGCCAGCCCTTGTCCTTTAACCAAATTAGTGGGCCTTATGTCCAAATCATACTCCTAAATTTTTGCAATCCATCTTACTCTTTTGCCTTCACTATCTCCTTGAACAAGGATGTCCTTGACAGCTGCTGTAGGAACATATGCAGTAATGTGGGATTGTAAAACATATGTTCTAAAGGCTTTGAGAGACTTCACCAAGGCATATGCCTGCTTTTCTAGTATGTTATACTTCGATTCTGCATCATGCAATACCTGACTGAAAAAGGCTATTGGTTGCTCAAATCCATCTTCATTTTTCTGCAACAAGACTCCAGCTATTGTATGAGGTGAAGCAAATGAAAAGATCATAAAAGGCTTTGTATAATCAGGTCCGGCTAGCACAAGAGCTTCAGCGAATGCCTGTTTTATTCTTGTAAATGCATCTCTAGATTCTTGGGACCACTTTACTTCATTATCCTTTTTCAACATATCAGTTATATGCCTAACTATCTCAGCATAGTTAGGAATAAACCTTCTCAAGAAATTGATTCATCCTAGAAACACCTGCACTTCCTTCTTATTCCTGGGTAAAGGAATACTGTTTATAACTTCAACTCTCTTAGGGTCTATTTTCACACCATCTTTAGTTACAATGTGCCCTAAGAGTTTTCCCTCATCTAATGCAAATAAAGATTTTTGAGGGTTGAGGGAGAGACCATACCTTCTGCATTTTTCAAAGGTTCTCTGCAAGTGCTGAATGTGTTCAGTATCATCCTTTGAAATTACTGTGATATCATCCAGATATACCACCAGAAACTTGTCCTGCTCTCCAACAAAGGCTATGTCCATTGCCCTTTGAAAAGTAGCTCCTGCATTGATTAATCCAAATGGCATCCTGGCATACATAAACGTTCCCCATGGTGTTGTAAATGCAGTTTTCTTCTGATCCTCTGGGAACACAGCTACCTGATTATAACCAGAAAACCCATCCATCATTGACATTCTGGGGGCTCCGACCACTTTCTGCAGAATGTGATCCATCTTAGGCAATGGATAATTATATTTTAAAGAGGCTCTATTTAAGTTTCTGAAATCTACACACAGCCTTATTTCTCCATTTTTCTTTCGAACAGAAACAAGGTTTGCTACCCATTCTGAATACCTCAATGGCACAATTATTTTGGCCTTCAGCAGCTTCTTGATTTCTTTTTCAATAGAGGGAAGCAATAGAGGATTTATCTGCCTGAGCTTCTGCTTATAAGGCTTTGCATCTTCCCTCAAAGGAATTTTATGCTGCATTATATTAATATCAAAAGTTTTTAGGTCCTGATAGGACCATGCGAATACGTCCTTATATGACTGAAATAATTTCAAATATTTTCTTTTGTATTCCTCTGAAACCTTCTTAGATAATCTTACAATTTTGGGCTCAGCATCAATGCCCAAATTCAAGTCTTCTACTTGATTTTCTTCTACTATTTTATTATGCTGCAATGGAACATCATTTTTATCAAATAATCTTTCTAGGGGCACTAGCCCTCTAGGTATGATATTTCCTTTTAGCTGCAGCACTTTATTGCCTGCTATTTTTTCTTCCCATTTGTTTTCTACAACATTTTCAGCTTCCTCTTCTTCATTATCATCAATCTCCATATTTGAAAACTCACCCACTGTCTCCAGGAATCTCTTCATCTGTTCATCATCTTCAAAAACCTGCCAGTGTTTAATATTATCTGTGATTGATGGTCTGTATCGTACTTCAATTTCATACCTCAATAGAGGATTCTGTGGAGGATGAAATGTACTTACAGCCACAGCAAGAGAATCTGCCATTCTGTTTTGCTTCCGGGGCATGAAATGTATATTAAAAGCCGAGAAGAAATTTTCCACCATGTCCCATACTTCATTTCTGTAGGCTCTCAGCCGTGGATGCTTAGTTTGACATTGATTTCTGACCTGCCTTACCACCAGCTCAGAGTCTCCCATGACTTTTAAACTTTGTATGCCCATATTCTTGGCTGTCTGTAATCCCAACAAAAGTGCTTCATATTCAGCTACATTATTGGTAGCCTCATATTCCAATTTAAAGGACAGTGGGACCCATTTTCCTGCAGGAGAGATTAATAACACCCCAACTCCATTGCCTTCTCTTGAATTTGCCCCATCAAAATGTAAAGTCCAGATTCCAGCTTCATAATTTTCTGAAGGCTGCTCATCCTTAATTTTGAAGGAGGATTCATGCACATAATTTTGATCTTCTTCTAGCATAAAGCATGAAAAATCTCCTTCTTTACTATAGACTGGTGAATTTTCAGAGTTATCAGCCTTAGTAACTATCTTGACAAATTTAGTCTCTCTGTATAACCTCCTCTCTTGTCCACCAAAAACTGGGATGGTAGCATATGTTAAATCCAGCTTAATTGACCCACTAATTTTTGTACCCCAGGACCTTGACAGCAACATGCCAAAGCGGGCTGGGATATCAGCCACCACAATGTCCATGACCACACTCTTTGCTGGAATTTGGGCCAAATTTACCACTAAATCTTTAATCATCCCCAAGCATTTGACTCTTTTGGAATCAAATGAGTAAAGGTCTTTATATGGGCGTGTGATTTGCAGTCCTAGTTGTTCCATGACAGATAGAGGCATAAGATTATGGGAAGCCCCAGAATCTAACATACAATTGTGTAACAGCAGGTCATGAATAAATAGAGACACATAAAAAGGAGGAGTAGAAGGATCTACTTCCTCAACATGTGGGCCAAAGACTACCATGGGTCTTTCTTCTTGAAGGTTTAAACTATCAGGCACAATTGATATTTCAAGAGGGAGCATAAAAGAAGTAACTTGAGACTGATATGCAGGTTGTTTTAGCAGCTCGGTCAAGGGGACTGGAATTTTAATTTTCTCAAGTTCTTTTTGCAAACTAAAAGCAGGAGGGGGATTTTCTATCACAACTTCTTTTGACTCTTTATTTTCAGCTGAAAATTTAATTTCTTTTGACACAGATTCATCATTAGGAGGACTGACTACTTTTGAAGAAGAAGGAATCTGATCATTAGGCTGCAAGGGAGCATTTAGAGGACTCTTACCTTTTTCTATGTTTCTCTTTGTTGCTGATCCCTTCTGAGCAGGTGCTTCTTTCTGAGGTGGCTCCTCTTCTTGATCTTGAGTTCGGGTCCTCTTCCTTGAAGATCTGAGATCATATTTTACATTGAATTGTGCTTGCATGAAATCAGCAAATTGCTTACAATAATGATCAATCTCTGCTTCTTCTTCTTCTTCTTGCAATGGGCATTCCATTTCATCATTGTTTGAGAAAGCAAGATTTGAATCTTCTAGTTCATAAGCAGCATCTTCAGTGGAGTCATCTGCTGGACCTTCTAGGTACAAGGGATGTGGTACCTGATCTTGCTGCTCCTTTGCTTCCCTTGGAAATATTTGCAATGGTGGTCTCTTATACTGGGGATTGTATCCTCTGTTTGGAGCATTATAGAAATTCTTGGGAGCTGCATTCTTAGCCTCCAACTCAAGCTTGACCATCTTCTTTATCATTTTTCTTATTTCCTCCATTTTATCTGAATCCTTATCCTGGTTAGAGGAGGAAACCTCTTCTTTTCCTCTCCTCCTAGTATCTTGTTCAGCCTTCCCTTTTAATTTTCCAGAGGAAGCAAAGTTCGCTTCCAATTCAAGAGCATCTGACTGAGCATCATCTAGGGTGGCAGGCTTTCTCTCCCTAAGGGAGAAACCGAAATCTGAGTCAAAGGCTGCAATGAAAACAACTTTTGCAGCGTTCTGATGAGGCTTCATATCTGCAGGGAGATTTAAATATAACTTATTAAATCTCTTAATAAACTCCGATACTCCTTCATTATGTTTCTTCTTAAGAGTATTGAATTCGGTAAGACACTGTCCATGGTCTTTCTTTTCTCCCCATTTCCTGAGAAAATTATTCTCTATGTCATCCTAGGTGGTCACTAAACGGTTTCCCAAGGTCTTGAACCATTTTCTGGCCTCACCATCCAAAGATTGAACAAACAATCTTAAGACCACATCCAAATGTTCTACATTTAAGTTTTCTGCGAAAGAGCAGAAAGTCTCAAGATGTTTCTGAGCATCAATCTCATTTGCTCCGTTAAATCTAGGCAGAATCTTCAAATAATCCTGTGGCATATCATTTAGTACTTGAGGTAAGGCCAGTGGAGCATATTTATTCAATAGGGAAGCAGGAACATTAGCCATTGGAGGAGGTGGGGTTTGTGCAGCAATTTGATGTACAAATGAAGGAAGAGGAGGAAGAGGAAGCGGAGTATGGATAACAATGGGAATATATTGTACAGAAGCCTGGGGTGTAGATGGAAACAATTCATGATTAACAGGGGCTACTTCTGTAACTTCTTTAACTTCCTCAGCCTCAGGGGTGGGATGAAAGTTCACTTTAGTTCTTGCACTTCCCCGGGGTGGACTGTCTGAGTAATATTCAAGATTTTCCTCAGTGAAGTCGGGATTTTCTACTGGGATTTCTTGAGAAGAGGAGGATGGGAAGTCTTCTACAGAATGTTCAGGGTTTTCAGCACGAACTGACTGTCTTTCTCTCCAACTTCTTATTTGAATAATCTTCTTTGGGTCAGATACAGAGGATTTTTTTAACTTAGAGGAATCTTACCTCAAATGTGGCTTTCGAGGAGCCAGGACTACCAATATATTTATCAAATAAATAACAGTGGAGTCGCCAAGGTGAGAGATATACAACTCTTCAACTCCCTGTGCTCACCTGATTAGAGAGTGAATATGATTTTTCGAGGCCCAGGGAAACTGATATTCTTGAATTCGCTCCCCGGCAACGACGCCAGAAAGATGTTGTTGAAAATTATTGTCTACCCTAGAGACAGCCTAGAGTTGCCATAGACCAGTGCCTAGGACATCTTAACATAGCAAGGAGCTCAGAATATAGCTTGGGTTGTCAATCCAAAAGCTCTCTTACTATCACTTGTAAAACAAGGAAATTTGTTTGAATGGAACCAAACTCTCTCAGAAGCTGATACAAAGATAAGAATAATGTAGGAACAACATGCAAAAATTCCAATACAAAATCATCAGACAGTTAAGAGACAGCTTACTGAAAAGAGGGCCAGTTCAAATAGTATGCCACAAAAATCAAATATCAGAAAGTGGATGCAGTGAGGAAAACATGAAGGAGATACTAGTTAACATGAGGTTGATACCCAGATACACAACAAAACCACATATGAGCTTATCTAACTAAGAATCCATACATGACAATGGCGTTTTAAAAGCACCCTCCTCAAGTAACTAATATAGTAGAAAATATGAATGACATGAACATGGAACAATATATCATGACTAGGCCTATTTAAAGCGCTTTGACTAATCCAAGTATGGGCACCAACTAGGATGAATCCCTACTTAAGATTAGTGAGCCACTCGCATTCTAGAACATGATACGAGAAGATAAATGCAATGAAATGAGATATTATATTAACACATAAGAAAAGATTACATACTGTGGGATACCAAAGACCAGAATCCTCATTACAGTTATAAATCCTCCTCACTGAGACCCTACGGGCTCTGAGCCTTCATACAGAAACTTTACAAGATGTATACAAAGCCTTTCACTGCACAGTTTGCTGATAGAAATCTGGAACCCTTACATTGTCTTTCTTTCTGGTTTTTATAGAAGAGATAGAAAGCCCTAGAGAATGGTGGTTGGTAATATACATTTAATGATCTAATTTAAAACAAATTTGTAAGAAGAACCCACCTATGTCGTTTACCTGCGTTTAACTCGGTGCAAGTACTTTTTGTCATTGCTTTATGAAAATCATGCCGGTGATAAAATTTCAATTACAAGACAAAGAATAAAATATACAAATGCTCAGATCGATCGAAAGAGAAAATTTCACGCAAAGAAAAATCTTCGAGGTCGCTTGTGATTTGTACATGTACTCTCTTTACTTCTCTAACTTCGAATTTAAACCCCAGATCTTTAATGCAGGGCTCTGTGTTTCTTGATCTTTCACTGATATTTCATGCTGCCCCATTAATACTCTAGCCTGCCCAAATCTATCTCTTGATTTTATCTGGAGGGTTCTATAGATTCATATCCTCGCTTTCTTTAATGGTGGTCACATTGTAGCAGCTCCTGGATCTTTTCCCACCAATTCTGCTCCTGAAACATGGTCTTGTCGTGCATTCTCGGCCTCTGTAATGGAAATGACGAGTCATGATAATTTTAGCCATGGTGATCCTGCAAAAACAAAAACCCATTAAATAAAACCAATCACAGGGATGGCGGACATGGAGATGGTGGAGCGGGTTTACAAAGAGGTAAAACAGTGCAGGGTGGCGGAGGAATTACAGTAGGGTGAAGAAAACGTAATAGAATAGTGAAGAATGAACTGGCGAAGGTTTGTAACGTAAAAATGTTCAAATACGATGAATGAATTGGATATATGAAAGGTGGAGGTATGACGCAGTGAACACGTGAAATAGATGACGAGGATGTACGGAGGACAGGTGGTAGGACGAGACAGTGAACACATGTAACGCTGTCGTGGTGGGAGGCTCGGTCAGCAGGTGGTCAAGTGGATGATATGGGCCACACGATCTCTGAATGAGATCGACGGTTAAAATGAGCCGGAGGGCAATCAAAGGTGGGCCAGGGACGCAATAGACGTGAATTAAAGCACATGTAGCTTCGGAAGATAGTCGCCGTCGAATGGAGGCCCCGAGATCTGACGGTGGTCATTAATTCCGCTACACGTCTTTCGTCCGGAGGATACGAAATGGGTGGTTTTCGGGCCCGTACAAAAGACACGCAGCGCACATTCAATGGAATCGCTGGGTTTTGCGGAAAACCCCCGTCACGACAAAAGTGGTGCGGAATGAAACCACCAGTTTCAAAAGCGCGGGGACCACCACAGTAAACCAGCTCCGCTCCGTCGATTGGATTTGATCGGACGGCCACGAATGCCCCCGAAACTTTGAATGATTAGCCCTTTCCCCTCAGGCATATGGTTTTGTGCCCGGGTCACATGGAAGACAAAATAAGAGTGGCTAAGGCTAAAGGGATAGGCCCGATATGTTTTTGAATGCGGGTTTTTAACCTTTGAAGAGTGTATTTTTCGGGCGGAAAGGGTAATGGTAGACAGAATGTGAGGGTTTATGGCCACGATGTCTGATTCAAAGGGTTCATGAGGAGCGTTAGGCCAAAAATTTAAATGAAGGGGAAACATGGATAACATTATGCATGGATAATGAGGTTTCCTATTTCCAGACGATTGATTAGATGATCTTTCCTGCGGGTTAGAAGTTTGCTTTTTCTTAGATTTCCAATTTTTCTTACTTCCAGGTTGCTTGTCACTTTTGCCTTTGTCAAATGACACGAAATTGATTTTGGAAGAAGATGCAAGATCAGATGTAGTAGTATGATGTGTGCTTTTAGTACTGATCATACCTTCTTTAGCATGAGAGTCCTTTAATTGAGGAGGAACAGTAAAATTAAATCGCGGTGCGTTAGGAATTTTTTTGTAGAGCATGCCAAACTAAGTATAAATAAAGTCTAAATATTGGGCATGAGTAGTAACCTACTCTTCAATTACAACAACACCCTTAGCCACATCCTCAATTATATATGGTAACAGGGACTTAATGAACCACTCAGCAAGGAGTTGATCAGGAACAAATGTCTTAACCATTCTACGACGATGACACCACTCATGAATATGATAAAAAATGTGAGTAGCATTAGTCTGTTTAAAATTATTCAAGAGTTCCATTCCAGTTTCATATCCTATGGGTAACTAGAAGTGAGTCAAAAGACAGTAGCTAGGGTAGTGAAATTATCAAAAGAAGCTCTAGGTAACTCAATGTACCATTTTGCAGCCAGACCAGTGAGCGTACGCTGGAAAAGACATAGCCGAACAGAGTCATCATTCAGGGAGTTTGATGAACACCACAAATGATAAGTCATAACATGAGTTGACAGTCTTCCCTAGGGTTTCAATTGAACTTAGGAATATCCGAGGGTAATTTATGGGGTATCACCAACCACCAAGGAGCATAGTTGATTGGATCATTGGTGAGCCGATTTAAATCTGGTAACTCTGAAGTTGCAACAAAGGGTAACTGTCTATTAAGGTCAGGTTAAGCATAGCCAGGGTATGATGGAATTGCTTGGGAAAAAGGCCTTTGAGCACCAGCATAAGGAATCTGCTATTGATAACCCAGATAGGGGTTTTTTTTATAAGAAAATTCTAGAGGATTCTATTGACCAAAACCCGGGTACGATACTTGTTAAAATGAAGGTTGAGGCATTTGTGCCTAAGGTTGCCAAGGGGTCTGTCCACCAATGTTATAACCAAAATTAGGAAAACTTGGATTCGGTTGAGGATAGGTATAACCTGGTTGTGGCTATGACATCCCATAATATGGAAATCCATCTTGTGAATAAATGATTCCAGGTACAGGTTGTTGTTGTAAATTGGACGAAGGATTTGGAGTCCAAGGGCCCAATACACGAGGGTATTGAGTTGAAGGACGCGCTTGAAAAAATTGTTGTACAACAGTTTGAGTCTGTAACAGGGGTAAAGATGTATTAACAAGTGGAGTGGATCTGGGTGCAATAGGTTGAACCGGTTGATACAAGTGTACAACCGTTTGTGGTTGGATAGGCAGAGTGGGTTTTCATTGAAAAAAAATCATTTCAACATTAGGTTGACCAAAAAATGATAGATTACTATCAAAGTGGGTGACCATAGGTTTCCCCCTAGCATGAGGAGTATAATAAGATGAAAAATATTTTTCTCCAAATGTAGGGAGTCTAGTTGAGATGGTACTAGATGGAATAGAACCAGATGGACCAACTTGATATTGCCTTGATGATGGATATAAAGGATCAAGTCATTTAGTACTCACTATAGGTTTACCAGTTAAAATACTAGATGATGACATTATTGAAGTCCATGCATTTGAAGATGCACCAGAGAAAATTCCAGATAAAGATTTATAACTTTATGGGACCAAAGGGCCACCATGAAAATATGACCCTGGTGAAGTTGTGAACATTGACAAGGTAGCAAGAGCAGGTGCTGACGCAATTGGAATAGATAGTCCAACTGAAGATGTTGGTTTAGGCATGCTTACTTGACCAAATGTATACCCTTTCGAATCGATGAGAATTTGAATAGGAAAAGGATCAACAAAAGTAGAGGGTGGTGATTGAGGAAAAGACTTGTACAGGTAAGGTCCTCCCCAAAATGGGTTGGAGTTAAAGGTGTCTCATCTTATGGGATTTATTCAATCGAAATTAAAGTAGGTGGAAGTATTTCGCTGTCAGGCCCAAATTATATTTCAAGAGGTTGACTATGCGATATGGGAGAATCAATGTCTATAATAGATTGTGGGGTGACCGATACAAGAACAACTTCCGGACGTTT
The DNA here is from genome assembly GCA_034641835.2 of Pinus albicaulis. Classification (NCBI taxonomy): domain Eukaryota; kingdom Viridiplantae; phylum Streptophyta; class Pinopsida; order Pinales; family Pinaceae; genus Pinus; species Pinus albicaulis. Next base: position 669,950,805 of record CM076574.1, on the reverse strand, counting down.
GAATTCAGGATGCAGATGTTCTGGCAACAAAGAGACAAGATCTGGATCAAGTTCCAGTTGAAAAACGTCGAGTTAGGGAGGTATGGTCTCACCGATTGGATGGCTCGTGACCATGGGTAGTTGTGAGGACTCCGTCTTGACAACAGTAGACGAATCAGGATTTGTAGAAAAAACTTGTTCCGACTCTGGTATATTGGAAGATGATGCTTCACCAGAGATACCGATGGTACTAGTTTCGGGGGAGCGATGTTGACTTCGCCGCCCAGAAGTGACTTCCGGTGGTAAAGGTGGTTTCAATGCAAGTCTACGCGAACGATGGGGAAAGGGATTTTCTTCTTCCACGATGAATGATTTATTTTATGACCAAAAATAAATAAACAAAATAAAAGGGTAATGTTAGGCAAAATGTTTACCAAGAAACTATGAACTGCAGAATACCTCCTGGTGAACCAAGAAGTACGGGCAGGTAATCTCTTCGAATGTTGTGTTCAGTGTATCAAAATTTACAAAGCGGGTGACTCAGTTCACTATGGATCGATAGCAACCTAAATTTGTCCTTCCAAATATATTCAATGGTACATGGAGGCCCAATTCCATATTAGTGTTGTCTAATGTGAAACCGCACAATGAGAACACCCCTTTATACTTTTCATACTATAACACCGCCCGATATACCCGAAGGTACGTGGACAAGCTATGATATACTTATGTACGTGGAGTGAGGTATCACACTCGGAATGTATCGCAGACAATTAAAAATAGTTGCTATGTTTTACGATGTCGGAACATGTCTCTAGCCTAGACCTTCTAAATGTTATCGTTATGGTTCCAATGCTTTTTTTAGGTAAATTGATGTAAATTTTAAGTTGATCTTGTTTATCAATTTTCCTTTCAAGGTTCACCGCGATGATGTGATGGAAATTCCTAAAATGCAAACTAAAATGATAAGAAAACTTTTCAATTTTAGATTTTTTTCAATGAAAATCTTAGCTACTAAAGGGAAAGAGAAATCAGTGTTGAGAGAAAAAATGAAGAGCACAAACTAAATTGCAGCTTTCCTAATTTGTTCCTATGCAAAACACACAATCCACTATATGAAAATGTAGGTTTTTCTTTTCAATCCCCTTAATGTGAATGCAAAAAGGAAACTAAATGCATCAAATCAACAAAACACTAATTTTTTCTTCTTTGAGAAACGACAAATTGAACAACAATTTCTCTTTTAGGAAAAATGAAGAATGAAACTACAATTTTTCCTCCAGGAAACGAAGAATTTAACAACAATTTCCTTTACAAAAAAAAATGGATCTAATGCATCAATAAAAATACTTTGAATTTGAATTTTCAATGATAAAGAAAAACACTTAAAGAGACATTGAACAAACTTACTTTTCAAAGGAGGAAGATTCAGGTAAATTCACTGGTCTCTATGAGGCATTAGACAGTTGAAAACACAACAAACAAAAGGATGAAATTAATGGCAATGGAAAATTCAAAGGGAATTTGGTTGTCTTAGGGGGCAACGCAATCTCTAAGGGGAGACAGTGCATTTCAAAGCACCCATGAGTGGGAGACAGTGCTATGCAAAGCACTATGTCTTGATCAACAGTGTGTTGAGCACAGCAGAGAACGAAAAACTTAAACTACTGATCCACTTCTAATGCAATTATTAGTTTCCAAAGTCTAATAATTGAGATTATATGCTATTGGGTGGATAATCAGAGGAAAAATACAGTAAGGATTAAGGTAAACTCCCTAGTGGAGTCGCCAATTTTTTATGTGGAATTATGGATTATGGATAAAACGCATTCCCTAAATGTGGGGCTATGCATTTAGAACAAAAAATCAAAGACTTTGCAGACACTTTTCCTAATATTAAATAGACACACAGAAAGATGGATAAACCTACTTGGAGTCCAAGTGCTTCCTATTCTCCTTCTGTCACTCTTGCTGTAGCTTCCAATCCAAGCTTGACTGCTAGAATAGTCCTTGAAAGTATAAACTCTAAACAACAAAGAGATTGCAATATACATATGGTTATTCACTTTAATCAGTTAAATCAATGAAACATGAAACATATACATCAGATAAGAATCCATAATATGAAAGACAAAAGCTTATACAGATACATATGTGGGAAAGTAAGCAGCAATATTTATTAATGGATAGAAGGGGAGGTTACAAATAACGATTGATTTGATGTCACCAAATCCAACATCATCCCAATCTCATCACAATGAACATCTCTCCAACATCATATCACTCAAATCAAACACTCAATTGAGAATCCAACAACATTTCTCTAGAAAATTTCTTCCTTCTCAAGCACTAGGATTTGTGCTCAATTTATAGATGAGCTGAAGGTAGTTTCACAATCAATGAATTTCTAATAATAGGCAATACATGTTCCCAAGATCAGAGGTGTTGAATGGACATATGGATTCGAATTTTGACACATATGCACTCTTCTAGAAGGCACTGGCCATGTGGAGACTCCAGAACAATGAGAATTCGCTCCAAGTTGACCAACGCACCCTTGAGTGTCAGGAAGTGATTTGCAGAGCACCCTTGAATGGAGGTAACTACATATGCGCAACAGTTATTCCATTTAGAGAATGTGTTGGTGAGCTCATAGGTGATATAAAATGTACTTCAAATCTTGGAAACCTTGCAATGGAAGTCATGGATGATTTGTTCTTGTTCTTTGTCTTAGGGCATGTAGCAACTGAAATGATAGGGGATGATAGACCCTATTCATTGGTTCTGGGGATGATGTCTAGTTCAACTAGGTCATTGGGAATGGTGCCCAAAGGGACCTATAACAAAGATCAATCTAAAGTCCGAGTTTATCATTATGGTTGATTTGAATTTCTATCTTCAAGAAATTAATGGAGAAATCAGAATAAATAATATTAATTTATTTAATTTTCTTTATTTCTATAACTTAATTTTAAAGAGTTATTTAAAATATATTTTCTTATAAAAACCAAAGATATTGGATCTTTAATATTATCCAAGAAAAAAAAAAAATTGTAATATTATGAAAAAAATTCCAACTCAAGTATACAAGTGTTGGGTTCATACTTGCATATTGGATGATAGCTCACTCAATATTATCTTCTTGAGAGGGGAAATCTCAATCAAACCTATCTTATTGAGAGGGGTGAGAAAAAAAATTCATGGATACCTTGAATATTCTTGCAAATGGATATATCTTGCATCTATATTATGAAGACATCATGATAGTATTTTAAAAATTAAAAATTAATGTAAATTTAGAAGGAAGAAGGGTCGAAATGGTAAAAGTATGGTAACACAATGGTCTAACTCTCAAACTTTTATTAAAAATAAATTAGAATTATTAATAGAAGACATTAAAACTAATCTTTTGCACTCATTTGGCCATGTATATGGACACATTGCAAACAAAGGAAAAATAAGAAGTAGAGAGGGATCTAGCTATTTTTTGTCCTTAACGCACAAAGAAACTTTTGAGAAATGAATGCCTACTAAACATCTTAGAAGTTTGTGCACTTTCTGAAGACCTACATCTAATTAAAAAGTGTGCTTATTTTCCAACTATTAAATATGCTTATTAGAGGGTTAAATAAAATTTTTTCCTAATCTATTTCAATAACTTATGCCCTACACTCATTATTTTGGTGAATATAAGTCACAAATACATTTTCAACCTTGGTATCCCCTAATTCACCTACTTGATCCATGGAAAATTAGTGGAAATATCAAAATCAACCCCACTATTGCAATCCCTCCTAAAAGTCATTTTCATCCTAACCTTCAATGCAAAAGTATAAATGGACTAATGCCCCACAAGGATGAAGATCTCCAAACCAACACCGACAAACATTTATTCCTCCTCTTCCTAAAAATTGAATGTTTCCATAGGCATTATTCAACAACCACCAAAAAATTTCAATTTCCTATTTAATCGGCCCCTAATCGAAACAATAAGTAGATCCAACCAATGTATAAAAAAGAGATTATTATTATTTTTATTCTATGGATATTCAAGAGATCAATATTAGATGAAGGGATGTGTTACATCTCCTCATATTACTACCAAACCTATAAAATCCATAAGTTCTAAGAATCGCCACAAGAAAACCCTATCTCTCAACCAATTCCACTAGCTTGGGAAAGACTAGACACTAAGAAGGCCTACACAAAGAACAACATGTTATCTCTTAACCAATTCCACCAGCTCTTGAAAGACTAGACACTAAGAAGGCCTACACATATTGTGCAAAAAACTAACCTCCTACTAGAACTCATGAATGTATATCTCAAAATTCCTCTATTTCAAGCCATTAGGAATGTTCCTATATACAATGAATCCATCAAAGAGGAATTCATTAAGAAACCTAAAAGAATGGAGGCCCCTATAGTCAATGTGATAAGAAAAATATTTAGAGCCAGACAACCCTATAGTAGATATCTACATAAAAAAAATTCTCATAGACACACCTTAATAAACATAAGGGTATTATTGAATGCCATAAAAAAAAGACACTATGCATTAGAGAAATTTGGAGGTCTAAAATGGGCCTGGTAAGGAATATTATAAAATAATAGTGGAAATAATGAAATAATATTAGATTACTTCATCAAGTTTTGGAGGGAAAAAATTTAAAAAAAACTACTTTTTCAACTTGTATTTTCTACTTATCTCCCTATGATTTTACTCAAATTTCGAGAGAGAGCACTCGTTGGATGCAAAATTTAACTTTTCATCCAAAGAGTACCCATGTTGCATACTTTCAAGGGACCCTACTGCATGAAAAATGTAAAATACATGAAAAAACATGATTGCAAACTCACTTTTCATGCATTTCACATTTTTCTTGGATGCAAAATAAAATTATGCATCCAAGAGGTGCTCCTGATCGAAATCTAAGTAAAATTATAGGGAGATAAGTTGAAAATATGAGTTGAAAACTATTTTTTATATTTTATTAATTTTTTTATCTTTTACCTTTTTACTCCAAAAATCATGAATTATTCCCCATCATTGACATCATCATATTGAAATCTATTGTTTCTTATAAAGTTGATGTTTGTTGTACATTTTTGTATATTCGAATTAGAAAATAGAGCCTAACTGAGTAATGGAGGAGATAATGGTGTCTATTGATTCATGGGAGTATAAAATTAATTTCCTAGTTTTACAAATCATATCTAAGTTAATGGATACCCTCTCATCCTAGGAATACCTTTACTAGTTACAACAAGTGCATATATAAGCTGTAGGGAAGGAAATCTTATTATTACAATGATTAATATGAAAAACAACTTGTCTTGTACCCACTTTCCAAGCTACAATTTGAATAATTTCCTATGTGGGTTGTACATGAAGAAAATGTAAGAGGTACTTGAGACCTTTGTTTACCCTCTCCTAACTACTGAGAAAGAATTGGCCATGAAAATTATGACTCTTTCATCTCTAATTTTGTACAAAATTTGTACCTTGCTACTATAAACAATGATGGATTTGATGAACATGAGAAACCATAATAGTCCAAATATTCAACTTATGTGAATTAATTTTTATGGATATAATTACTCACTACTAAGATTGACAAAACAATAGCCAAAATAGTGGAAATATTTCCTTGAAAAATCTAAAAATCAATACTAATTTCACTAACTATAGAAAATCGACCCACAGGATTCAAAATTATCTTGTAATGTACTAAAATAAGATACGAAATCCTTCTTACAATTTGCGAAAACAAAACATGATCGCACAATCACATATAAGCAAGAGAAAGAAATTATCAATCACATAACACAAGATATATCTGGGAAAAGAAACTGCTCAAAACTCCTTTATCTCTATATTTCATATGGTCAATATCCTGAAACAATACAATGTTATTCCTCACACTGAGAAGCCTTTGCACTCTACTGACTATCTCACTTTATTGACCTGTGCACAAGCTTATCTTGCGCACCTTTCTCTCACAAGCTCCATGCACAAAAATGTGCCTCTAATTGTTTGGTCTCACCAACTCGTGCTCACCAAAACAATGATTAAACTTGTGTCTTCATTCCTTATTTTAAAGAAAATGTTCTCTAATTAGGTAATGATTTATTTTAGGCCTTCTTTTGATTGCATGCACTATCTGTACAATTTTCTAATTATACAACTCATAGTGATCTTCCCTTTAACCTCAAACTCAACTAGGTCTTCCTTAGAACTGATATGAAACAACTATTTATAGTGAATTATCAGTTAACTAATTGATCACTATATGTGAATTAAATATAATTTAATTCACTTGACCTCTCACTAGCTCATTCCTTAATTAGAACTAGTGAAACTAATTTTAACTCAATTACATGAGTTAACTAATTACAAATCACAAATAACTATATTTGGACCCCCTAAAAATAGAAAATCCCTTTGCATGCATCCTATTAGACCTCTAATTTGAATTTCCTAAGCTAACTAAGTCTTCTTGACTTAGTTAACTACTATAGGTTGTCATGAGATGAAATTACATTTTTTCTTCCAATTTAATTAAGGGAAATATAAATCAGAAGCCTCATATGGTACCATTTTCTGGATTTCATTTCTCGATGTCAATTTCAAATTTCAACACTCCCTCTCAACAAGAAATGAATTAAATCTATCCTGATCCAGTACCTTTGGAATGTTCTACGTGCAAAACTTCTCTAGTGTTGTTTTCTCCTACAACTCCTAAAACTGAATAGGCTCCAAAAACTAAATCAGTATGATGCATTTGTCATTAGAGTCTTTGAATGCTATTGATTATTGTACTGTCTACTGAAATCTCTGCACTGTTTCTAACTCTACATCTGTGTCATCTGCACTGCAGCCAACTCTAATATGCGCTCCTGTATCTGACATCTGTCACTATGACTTATGTCTTCCTGACATCTGACTGCATCAGTATAACTGATCCTTCCTACTACTATGTATTTTGGGATCCTTGTAGTGAGGTATGATCCATGAGAAAAAGCCATATCAATGGACCCTGCCCAAATTTATTCTCTTGGGATTATGTCTACACATCACCGCACCTCTCACGTGGAGGTATGGCTACATGTGATCCCTCTGCCCATCTAGCTTGAAATTTCCCCCTACTAGAGATATCTTCTTGAGTGGACCCCTCCACTCGGTCTCCTCTATTCTTATCCAATTGTGGCTGCTCCACAACCTTCTAAGACTTCTTTTAAGACTACATGTTGAGAGGTAATTTGTGCTCCCTCTCAACCACCAAGTCACTAACATTAGATTTTCTCCTCAAAGCTTTGCATGCATCCTTGGCCTTGAGAGCATACAGGTTCTTGTCTCTTACCCCGATCTGTTTCACCCATGCCGTGACGATGTGTTTAAGGAAAACCTTTCCTTTTATAAATATGACATCATAACCACAGTCTTCCAATATTACCTCTACAGAGACAAGATTCTTCCTTAGTTTTAGAACATACAAAACATCAGTCAGTCTAAGATGGGAGCCATACTCCATCTGAAAGGTAATTATACCTATATCGGTCGTGCTATACCTCCCATCATCTCCAAACTCTATGTTCTACTAGAGGCCCTTCTCCTCTAAGTCACTAAAGAGATCTCAATTCCCCATCATATGGAACGAGGCACTACTGTCTAGATACCACATGCATCCCATTACAATGTTGGCCATGCCTGCAACGAGACTGAAATCAATCTCGAACTATGAATCTAGCACTTCACCCGCTGCAACTGCAGGCTCCTTCTTGCTTGCTTTCTTTTGTGGAAAATTCAAGGAATAGTTCCTGTGCTTGTGAGAGTGAAAACACTTGATCTTGGACAAGTCTCTCTTGCCATATTTTCCTTAGGACTTATTTCCCTTGGCTTTCTTGCCTTTTCCCACCAATGAAAAATATTCTTCTTTGTCTTTGCTGGAGGTCCCATCTATGGTGCTCCTCCTTATCTCTTCTATTACCAAGTTGGACCACAAACACTCCCAGTCTGGTAACTTCTCCCTTCCATTCAAAGAGTCCTGGTAACTATGCCAGCTCTTGGTAAGGCCTAGAAGTGCTAGTTTCACAAAATCATCATTAGAAACAATCACCCCAACACTTCCAAGCTCATCTCAACTCTGAGTGAACTTCTCCAAGTATTTCTGGATCATGTCGCCCTCCTCCATCTTGATCTTTCTGAACTTGTACTTCAGCACCAACTTCCTGTGGTCGTTGCTATTCTGAAACACATCTGTGAAGGCATTCCACATATAATATGGAGTCGCCTTCCCATGGAGATGCGAGACAATATGATCTCTAACTCCCTCTAAAAATATCCTTCTCACCTTTGCTACCTTATTATTCCATGCATCAATAAGTTGAGCATCTCCTGTCTATGAATTCCTTCAGCTCGTTGTCCTCAAGAATTGCCTCCATCTTTTCCTTCCATTCTATGTAATTTAAATTTCCATCAAGGGAATATTCGATTCTCAAGGCATTGAAATACATCTTGATCTGTTGCTAGATTCTTGGTGCTCTGATACCATGTATAAAATCTACCCATGACATTCAATCTGATCTTGTAATATACTAAAAAAATATATTGAATCCTTCCTACAATTTGCCAAAACAAAACACAATCGCACAATCACATATAAGCAAGAGAAAGAAATTATCAATCACACAAAAAAATATGTATCTGGGGAAAGAAAATACTCAAAACCCCTCTATCTCTATATTTCATATGGTCAAGATCATGATACAATATAATGCTATTCCTCACACTGAGAAACCTCTGCAATCTACAGACTGACTCACTCTACCGACCTGTGCACAAACTTCTCTTGCACACCTTTATCTTACAATCTCCATGCACAAACTTGTGTCTCTAATTGTTTGGTCTCACCAACTCATGCTCACCAAAACAATGATTAAACTTGTGCCTTCATTCCTTCTTTTAAAGACAATTTTCTCTAATTAGGAAATGATTTATTTTTAGCCTTTTTCTGACTGCATGCACTATCTGTACAATTTTCTAATTATAAACTGATATTTATCTTCCCTGTAACCTCAAAATCAATTGTGTCTTCCTTAGAAATCACATGAAACAACTGTTTATAGTGAATTATCGGTTAAATTATTGATCACTACATGTGAATTAAATCTAATTTAATTCACTAGACCTCTCACTAGCTGATCTCTCAGTTAGAACTAGTTAAACTGATTTTAGCTCAATTACTTGAGTTAACTAATTACAAATCACAAATAACTATATCTGGACCCCCTAAATATAGAACATTCCTTTGCATGTATCCTCTTAGAACTTTAAATCGAATTTATTAAGCTAACTAAGTCTTACTGACTCAGTTAACTAATACAAGTTGTCATGAGATGAAATTACAATTTTTCTTCCAATTTAATTAAGGGAAAATTAGATTAGAATCCTCATATGGTACCGTTTTTGGGTGCCATTTTCTGGATTTCGTTCTAGGATGCCAATTACATTGTTTCTTGTTGTAAATTTCAACACTAACAGGGAAGAGAAAAACCCATTAGTTGTCCTTATAAATCATGTTGTAACATTGATATAAAAGAATTCATACTCTCATTTGCACTCATCACATTTACGTTAAAGATGGATTTGTGTCCATTAAGTAACCTCAAAGAAGAATTAACCTTTATCTAAAGGACATATTCAAAGGAGAACTACAAAATCTCTTAGATGTAGGATTCATTTTCCCTATTTCTACTATTGAATGGGTTTCCTCGTCATTATTATTCCTAAAAGGAAGAACAAATGGAAGAGAGTATGGATTACAAAGCCACTAGGAATGACCATTTCGCTTTAGCTTACTTTGACCAAGTATTAGATGTCCCAGTAGGAAAAAAATACTTCCCCTCATTTCAAGTTGGGATTATGGAATTGTCTCATAAGTAGGAAATCATCACCCTTCCTTATTTCTAGGGGATGGGCGTAGAACCCAGTCTCAACATGTATTATTAACCTAATTTAGCACCATTCTCTTCTATGTGATTTGAGTCCGCTATCCTAACATTTATGAGGAGGCTTAGATTAGTCAATGACCCAAGCATATCCAATTCTGGACTTAGTTTTTCCATTATCTCCCTAGAGTTGGTCCTTATGCTAGTATGGATTCATAAAAATATAAGTATGCTTGCTACATTCATGGAGGCCGCAAACCTAGAGGATATTTGCACTGTTTTACAAAGGCACAAGGTGAAAACACGAAATTGGGAAACACTTTTTTTATGTGTGAAGAGACTTTTGGCTATGTTCGAAAAACTCTTGGCCAAGAAAAAAAAGTCAAAATAATTTTCTCGACAGAGAATTTGACGATTTCTCGGCCGAGAGTTTACCAGAGTTAATCTTGGGTTTGTAAACTCTCAATCAAGATTTTTTGGAAAAAAAATTCTCAAATACAAACACTCAGCCGAAAGTTTAGATTCAAACTAAATCTCTCGATTGAGAGTCGTAGATTCTAATATATTCTCTTGGACAAAAGTTCGGTTGAAAAAAAAATCTCGGGCACAAATTCTTAGCCTAGAATTTATATTCCATTTCAAATCTCTCGAATGAGGAATTAGATTCCATTTAAAACTCTTGGCCATAAGGTTTGATTCTATTTAAAACTTTTGGCTGACATTTTGAAAGGTATAAAATGGAAAAATTGTGATGTTAGAAGCCATTTGTTCTCTCGCTCGTGAAAGTCTTACCATCAAGTTCTATTGCAAAGAGGGTTATTTTTGCATCCATTACGTTCGTATTACCATTGCTGGATGGCACTGAGACCTACATCTTCTGCATTAAGGGTGGCATTCTATTTGCTAGTGTAACTTCGCACTTCTTGAAAGGCCATTCAAATTGCTACTTAATAAAGCCAAGTTCTTGTGTGTACTTATAATTTATATATCATGTCTCTTTTATTTCCATCCATCTAGACTTATGTGATATACGTAGAAAGGCTTCTCCCACCATTTAGCTTTGAATGTTAACATCACATTGAAACATGTGGGAATGCATTTCCTTAACATGTGTAGGGTTGTTTGATAAGATAATCCTTTTGAATTTCCAACTTTACTTTGAAATTGAGATTTCTATCTTTTTAAACCCCAATAACCCTTATCTATGGAAATAGGTACATAGCTATAATAATGGCGGTCCAAATCAATGCCATATCACACAAGTACTAATAGTGGTAAAAAAACCAGCTGAAATCAACCCAACCAAGGTGTGAATTTATCTATCTACCTAAAAATTTCTCTATTTAAAAAAAAAATCATCACTCTCATGAACTCAAGGGTTCATTTTCAATAGATAAAAACCTCTAATTTCAATTTTCAATAGATAAAAAGCTCCAATTTCAATTTCACACTTCAAATTATGAACAATGCTCCATATGGAATCTGAACTCAATTAGAAGTTGGAAATTAGAATTATAAAAATAATTACTTTATAGTAAAGAGATATATATTAAAGTATATAGTCATGTTTAGAAATTGCAAGATTTGAAGACAAGAAATTCACTGAAATGCATGTACGAAATTACAAAATCAGTTAGTTTTGTTTTTACTGCATGTGTATAAGAAATTACAAAATTATTGCATGGTTTTGCTTTTCCTTTTAACACTGGATCGACAACTTTCTTGTTCACGGTTACTGGTTTATACTTTATCTAAAATTATATGGCAACATGCATTTTGAAACATTTAAATAAATAAATAAATCACCGAAGAGGCATCTCTTAAATTCCATAGAAACTGTGTATAATATTTTTTTATAAAATCTCAAAACAATAAAGTATTTTAATTTTTTTTTGGTTGACACGTTAATTTAACAACTATAGTGCTTCTCGTTCACTATTATTAGTTCATATTTTACTCAAAAGTCTAGTGAAGCATTTTTGGGTAGATTGATAGAACTTAATTTTGTTGGTGTATTTATAAACGTTTTGAATTGGTTGATAGTTTTCTTTTTGGTGTTTATGAATAAAAAAAAAAAATCACAATTCAAAGTAACAGGGCGGGGAGTAGTAAATTGTAAGGTAAGTCTTTTCATTTATATCAAATCCAATTTATGTGGTAAATAATTATAAATAATTATTTAATATTGATTTATTAAGTTGTTAATATTTTTAATTATATAAAATTTTATTTGAATTTTTTGGTAGTAAAATTGATGATAATTTAATTATTAATAGCTTGTTGAGAATAATTATAGCTAGTTATTATTTCTAAATGTGAGTTATTTTACAAGTGTATATTCATTTTAAACATGGATCTAGCATCAAAGCCTCAAACTTGTTTTATAATGTAAAATTTGAAACAAAAATAGCATCTCTCCCATTATATATATATATATATATATATATATATATATATATATATATATATATATATATATATATATATATATATAGTTTAAATTACATTTTTGATAGCTATATGGAGTATAACTTAAACTTGTAAGTCCAAAAATCTTTGTTGGATTTCAATGAAAATTCATTAAAAAAGAAAAAGAAAAATACACCTAAAAATGACCAAAATGTAAAATAACGAGAATACTTCAAATGTTTAAACTATAAAATTTCTTTTCCCACAATCTTCAAATGTGGTTTAATCTTCCTAAACTCATTTGGAACGCTATACAACTCAAGTATTATTATTATTATTTGATGTCTAAAAAAGAGTACTTATGAGATACTCGACTCTTTAGATGCATCATACTTCTTGGCTAAATGTGTAGGTGAGTAGTGATGTTGTTGAGCTACATTAGAACTTCTTGAGTGTTTTTATCATATGTATTTATCACTCAATGCATAAGTTATTCCTTCTTCCTCAAGTCTTGAACTTGATCCATTATTCATTTGTCTTTACAATATTGCAACCACTAAGTATTTATTTGATTTTGTTACTCTTTCATTCTTATTATTCTTTCATTATCATCTTGTAATAGTGCACTTCTATCTTAAGGTTCCTCATAGTCTCTACCAACTTTGCTAGCTCCACCATACCTTTATGTCCATTAGAATGTATTTTCTTATTACTTAAACTAACATTTATGTCGTTGGTTTCTCTTTCATCATTGTAGCATTTTTTTGGAACTTCAATGTTTTTCTAATCTACAATTCCTAATATTATCATGCTCCATTATACCCTAATTCTGCAAATATAAGTTTTTCGTATTATAAAAGTTTCATTATTTAGGCCATAAGGCATTCTTCACCTCAATTCATTATGAGTATAGTTGCACTAAACTAGTTTTTCATCTTTTGGATATTCTCCTCTATGTCACCTTTCCAATGATTATAGTCATGCCTCATTCTAATCTCTAAGCTGAAGTTTACATCCTTTAGAAGTATAGAATTTTTCCTTAACTATGCCCCTTGTTTATATTCAATTACTGTTAGAGGCTAACTTCTACCACTTGTAAAATAAAATATGTCAGGAAATTGAAAAAAAAATCATACCAACAAAAGATATCATTATAGATTGTGAGTATACAATAACTTTCAATAACTCAACTGAAAGTATTAATCAATAACAAGAATAATATTTTCTCAGCAATCAAACAATTTTTCTCCCCTCAAAGGTCTGTGCAATTTCCATAATATCGAATGACTCTTTCCTAAAAGTACTAACCAAAAGCTTTCTTATGAAGATAAATTTTCACCTTTCTAATTCCCTATTTAATGTAGATAGACTTCATAGGATTTAGCCAAATGTCCTCATCACACACTTATGGAAAATTCCAATAACTTTCTAATAAGTGCCAATGCATTGCCACTATCTTACCCTTATCATAATCAATAGTACCATGTCATCCCTACCACCTTAAAATGTGGCTAGGCTACATCATTGACATATTACCATATCATTTTTTTTATATCCTAGAAACAACCATGTGAAGCACAAAAAAGGTGAGGCCATTGAAAACATTAGCCAAATCTTCGAAATGATGAAGCCATTGGTCATTGAACTCCATCAATGATTTGTGAGATACACCATAACAATGAACTCAAGAAAATCCACATTGACCTCTAGCCATATAGGTCTTTTTCTAAAACCAAGGCTTCGATAACACAACATGTTACGTAACCTTTCCAACACCAAGCTAGGTCATGTCATGATACATTTTATTTGATGCCAACCCTTTTCTAGCATTTTTATTCTTTCATATTAAATAATAAAAATATTTAAATCCATTTAACTTTAATTATTTTTGAATGCCAATATTCAATATTTATATTAATAACTAGTCCTCTTCTATCTGAGGAACAATGGCATCGAACAACCCCTCCAATGGCCCCTTGTTAGGAGGAGTTGTGTTAGTTTCCAACAAATATATTAAACAACATTCTGAGGGGCCTTCTAGGTGTACTACAAGTACACAATTGACTGCTAGTAAACATGTTCAATGCTGTGCTAAAAATTCGATGTTTAACATATGAAAAATATTCTTTGACACCTGTTTAATGTGAAAAAATATCATTATTGATAGGTCCACGAGTCTTGCTTGAGGTCGACAGTAAGGATTTGAGTACTTTGTATTCGAGAAGTAACCAATTATTTGATAGAGTTGGTTCAGGTAAAATTTTAATATAAATCTTAAGTGAAATGTTTAATGCACCTAGGGCTTCCAGAGGCCAAACCACCTCAACCCTCAACCAGTGATTCCACCTCACGGTCGGACATAAATATCACCAACCAGATCAATCTCTACCCAAGATGTCTAGGTATCTAGAGCATTTGTTCCAACTGTGGCTCTAGGAACTAATAACTTAACCCACAACCTTCCATGGCTCCAGAGCGTCTATCCAACTTGGCTCCATGGACTAGTAAATCAACCCACCAAGGGCTCCAGAGCGTTTGTACCAACCCAGGCTCCAGCACTAGTAATGCAACCCACAAAGGGATCTAGAGTGTTTGTCCCAACCTAGGATCCAAGACTAGTAACTCAACCCAAGTTTTTTTAGGGCTTCCATAGAATTTACGCCAACTAATTTGGCTCCAGGAACTAATTAGGCAACCCAAAACCATAAGGAACTTGAGCATCAATCAGAAGAAAAAAAAAAAAGTGGAAAGACCCACAACACTGTGGCTATCTAGGAATGGAAAGGCAAGGCTAAAACCATTTTCAATCGAGGAAAATCGCCATGCCCATGACAACACATAACCAAGAAACCACATGCATATACCATGCATGCCAAAAATAGCTATGAAATCATACATGAAACTTGATACCTACAAGAAATCCATATGTATCTATTGATCCACATGTTCCCTTGCGCTCTCCTGCTTTCCTTTTCCGTCTTTCTCCATCCAAGTGAAAAATAGGGTGCTCCAAGCATGCTCCGAGAATTCTTTAAGTGTACAAGGGTATGAGAGAATGAAAGAGAGAGCCAAAGACTGAACCATAAAAAATTCTATGAATTGATCCTAAGAAACCTTTGTATCATTGAGGCCTCTATTTTCTTCATTTGCCTTCAATTCCCCTCATGCAAATTTGTGACCTTTCACCTTCTTTTTTTCCTATTTTCCTTTATTTCATAAATAAAATGTCAATTAATGCCTCTTTTCCTTTTCCAATGCCTTTTCTAATTTCCTTAGCCATAATAAACCGAAGTAAAATCAACTAAGATGTTTTTCCCACCATTCATCTTGGAATATGTGTCCCATGACCTTGGTCTTATATTTTTTACATGAAAAATCAACCAGGGGTTGTTATAACTCATATTTTAGTTGTAAATTCCACTAACTTAGCTATTGAAGTGGCTCAAATATTTGTAAAGTATATTGTGAGGCTGCATAGAGTTCCCAATAAAATGATTTCAAATAGAGATCCCAAGTTCACTTAAAAATTTTGGAAGGAATTGTTTGCAGGTTTGGGGATAGAATTGGCCTTCAATATTGCTTATCATCCCTATATGGATGGGAAAATAAAGAGGACAAACAAATCCTCAAAGACATATTGAGGATGTATGTGATGCACCAGCCAAGGAAGTGGGATGTGTACCTTCCACTTGTAGAGTTTGCATACAACAATGGGTACCAAAAATGTCAAAAGATGAGCCCATTCGAGGAACTTTATGGAAGGATTTGTAACACTCCTATCAGCTGGAGTGACCCAGTTAATCAGGTCCTCATTAGGGATATGTTAAAAGAGATAGGGAACCAAATTCAGATTATTAGGAAAATTTTAAAGGTGCCATGAGACAGGAAAAAGAGTTATGTAGATTAACATAGAGTGCATAAGGAATTCCAAGTTGGGGAAAATGTTTACTTGAGAAATAAACCAAAGAATTTTTCTTTGAAGGTTGGATCATGTGCCAAGTTGGGACCACACTTTTGTGGGCATTTTGAGATACTAGAGAGAATCGCACCAATGGAATATAGACTGGCCTTGCCTCCATCAGTTAAAATACATTATGTTTTCCATGTTTCTTTGCTTAAAACATGTGTGCATGATTCTAATCATCTGAATTATTGGTTTGTGCTGCATGTGGAAAAATAGGGAAAGTTCTAGCCATAAATATTATATATTGTAAACTAGAGGAACCTCATACTCAAGAATGGAGTAATATAGCAAGTCACAGTGCAGTCGAGCCACTTTGGCCCTAATGAAGCCATGTGGGAAATGGTTGATACTCTGCTGGAATCATATCCTTTTTTGTTTGATGGATGAAGAAAATGCATATATATATATATATATATATATATATATATAGAGAGAGAGAGAGAGAGAGAGAGAGAGAGAGAGAGAGAGAGAGAGAGAGAGAGAGTTGTATGTATAAAGCTCCATGAGGCAGAATGTTTGTTTTCAACATAAATTTTGCGTTGTATATGGAAAAAGAACACTGAAGATGATGTTCCCGCAAGGGGGAGGGGTTTATGAAAACCTTGTTATATTTTTCTTATGAATGTTGTGTAAGCATTTCTTGTGTTTTTTTTATTTTGAATTAAAAATAAAATATGGGTTGAATATGGGACACAAATTCTAGGGAACAAGAATGGTGAGTTGCTTGGGATTCTTAGTTTATTTGTTGCAAGAAGACTGGACAGTTTTGGGATAGGCATTGAAGGCTGGTGGTTGATGTTTTTTAATAATTTGGTGCCTAAATGATCAGGTGATAACGTCCTAAGTGAAAAAAATGCTCAAATTTGGAACTGCTCAGAACTGGTAATAAATTGATTGACCGAATAGTGTTCATCATTACGATCCTAACGCCATGAAAGGCACTCAAATCCGATGTCGGATGTGGAAGATATTCAAGTTTTAATTTTGCCTGGTAACCTCCAAAACAACGCTTTGGAAAGCAAAATTGGCATCTTCAGAATTTTTGTGAAAATGGTAAATTTCATTATTTTAGAAAAATTTGGATGGCCTATCAGTGGGTGCCACGTGGGCTACCTGGAGGCTGCCACGTGGCCCCAGGCCTAATGGTTCAATTTGGTTTAAAGTTTTGAAGTTGAAAAAATGTTGGGTCATTCGGGCCGACCCGACCTGACCCGACTCGGTTGGGCACGGGTCACTCGAGGGTGGTGTCGACCTGTGAACATGGGCAGAGTGTGAACACGGGTCAGCAGTAAATGGTTAAGCAGTGAATGGATGGGTCAACAAGAAATGGAGGGTGAGTAGTGAACGTATCGGGTGTGCAAGCGGTTGGTTGTGAACGGAGTCTCGGGCAGGGTCTACTCGCAGGTCGGAGCTGAACGAGCACGGGTCAGAGTTGAACATGATGGGTCACGAAGAAATGGAAGATAAAAACTAAAACCGATGATTAATCAATGAAAGCATTCACATATGTAGTGGAGGTTGCGTAAACAATTAAATGCCATGGTCTTTAAACCGTTGACTCCACGGTTCCATCGACGATGGAGTTGGTCCATGTGACCACTTCACCTTGACACTTAATGCCACCCTAACCGCACAAACAACTAGATCAAAGCCCCCAAATTCGGTGGTAATTACTATTTTAGTGAAGTTAACTCCAGTCCTCCCAAGTTTGGTGGAGGGTTTTTAGGCCAAACTGGACAAAACTTCTTTTGGACATAACTTTCACTAGACAGAACCTTTTGGAGTGAATTTTTTTTTTATTTCGAGTATTCTTAGCATTCTGGAGCCATTGGAATGGGTTGTAGAGACATTGGAAGTGTTATTCAACCATTTACACTATAGATAAGCTTGGGAAGCCATCAGGGCCTAGAGGGAAATGGAACTGCATTGGACTACACTTCACTATTTTAGGTGAAATAAGAGTCATTTTTAGCTTCTTTTTCTGTTCTAAATCCATTTTCACAACTTTTTTGGTCTTCTTAGACCTTCTACTCACTATATTACCAATTTTAGCATCATAATATATCAAGCACATTCCCATTGGGAGCCTTGGACCCAATAGATGTAGCCCAGGAGGGGTGAACTGTCTCATCATGTTGCTGTGTGTTTATGGTGAAGTTATTCTGCTCTATTGTTTAGATTAAAGTTGTTAAACAGTAAATTAAAACAACTCTCCCTCACACCTTGTTCATAAACAATTAACAAAAACACTTTGTTTCACTTGCAAAACTATTGAAACACTTTGCACACCTATTTAATGGAAATGAATACTTTGAACAGCAAAATAAATACTTTCATTTTCAGATCAGTTGGTATCAAAGTTATGGATTAGAGCTAGAGTTTTTACTCAGCATTTTTTTTGTGCAAAGATTAAGTCATTTGTTTGCAATTTTTTATGCTGACTAGGTTAAAACTCAAGAGAGGTGAAGGAAACTTGGTTAGTGCACAAACTAATCCACAAACAAGAAGGGCTAGGGAACCACCTCCACGAGCCCTAAGCTTATGCTCCCCAAATCCTGTTTCTAATTCTGCGTCCAGAATTACAGGATGCTTTTATTCCTGTTTGCCTAGGATTCCCTTATTTAGGGAATTTTAAAGCTTATTTCTAATTTTCCAGCTTTTTACCTCTTCCCAACTACTCTCCACCTCATTGGGGAAATCTAGATTTTTCCTCAAAAATCTAAATTAGAAATAATTCTTTCAAGGATTTTTGAAAGATTTCTGGGGAAAGTCTTAGCCTCTTTCCATACCTCATGGATTTGGAAAGTGATCTCAAAATTCTCATTTGGTCAATATGCACGGAAATGTTTTATTTATTTCTCACAATTAAATAATTAATTACATTCACACCATACTTATCCATTGGGTTCCACCCCCTTTGGACTTAAGTTCAAATGTCTAACTTGAAAAACATGAAACTAGGGGTGTTACATTCTTAGCTTCTTTTTCTGTTCTGAATCAATTTTCACAGCTGGTTTGGTCTGTTTAGACCTTTTACTCACTGTATTACCAATTTGATCATCATAATATATCAAGGACATGCCCATTGGGAGCCTTGGACCTGACAAATGTAGCCTAGGAGGGGTGAACTGCCTCATCGTGTTGTTGTGTGTTTAAGGTGAAGTTATTTTGTTGTGTTATTCAGATTAAAGTTGTTAAATAGTAAATTAAAACAACTCTCCCTCACACCAAATTTCATAAACAATTAACAAAAACACTTTGTTTCACTTGCAAGACTATCTAAACACTTTGCACACATATTTAATGGAAATGAATACTTTGAACAAAAAAAAAAATACTTTCATTTTCAGATCACTAAAATTTATGGACTACAAAAAAAGGATGCATACCCATATTTTCTTAAAAAGAGGAACAAGACAAAAAGTGACAAATAATTTAATAGAACAAAGGTTACGTGAGCAACTCGAGGAAAATAATAATAATAATACAAGGTAGTCAATGACTAGAGAACATGTTGATTGGGGGAAAAGGAGAGAAGTGAACATGAGAACACATATTTTTTGCATTGAGGACATGGATTCACTCAGATAATACCGCAGTAGGTAGAGAACAACAAGAATGCACCATTCTGAAAAGAGAACATCAAATACACAGAGATCAAGAGTAATACAGAGGCAAGAGGATGATCAAGGAATACTTGCACACCTTTTGTTGCTAAGAAGATATTGAAAGGCACATTACCATAGCGTGGAGTATTCTAGGATGCTACAACGCTCAGAAGAGAAGAAAAAAAAGAGAGGAACCCCATATATATATATATATATATATATATATATATATATATATATGGGTAGCAGGAGCAAGAGGATGAATTCCTCTACAGTGGCTTCTGGATTCCCCTTGTGGGTGGAACCATTGTGTTGTATGCTTCAAGATGGAAGTGGATTTTTTGGAATCCCTAGATTTATTGGCTTTCAAATAAGGGTAGGATGGAGGTGAAGCGCCCTCTAGATTCCCTGGTGTTACTAGTTGTTGAATAGTTGTAGGGTGGAGTCCTTGTTTCAACTCGAAGTTGGTATTTATCCTTAGAGTAATCCATCTTAATCTTTGGAATCTGGTTTGGGGGTGATGGTTGCAACTCGTCAATATTTGGGTAGAGAGTTGTTGTTCCCAACTCAATTTCCCATATTCAGACTTTAAAACCCAAATAAGTTATCTTCTTATGCACAATATGTCATGAAAAGTTATGTCGTTATGGTTGAATTGTTTTATAACGTGCCATGAATTGTATAACTACGCTATTAAGTTGATTTGGTATTACTACATGAAATGTGCATTGTTCTGTTAAAGGAATGAGTATAATTTCACACGATTGTGGTTCTGCGTTATTGATCCTCCTGTAGGGTGAGAAGACATATATATATATATATATATATATATATATATATATATATATATATATGTCTTCTCACCCTACAGGAGGATCAATAACGCAGAACCACAATCGTGTGAAATTATACTCATTCCTTTAACAGAACAATGCACATTTCATGTAGTAATACCAAAGCAACTTAATAGCGTAGTTATACAATTCATGGCACGTTATATATATATATGAATGATGCATGTTATATGCACGAATTGATCAAACTATTCTACGATATACGTAGTTACAGAGTATAGAATACTCGTGCATGCTATCTCACTTTGATCCTGAACCTTCTTATTCATTTAAACCATCGATGTCTCGGAGACACCATGAACTTGAAAAGAAACACAGGTCATTCCTCTAGTATCAGTATGATCATAGACGCACCTAGAACTAGCCTAGATCCATCTTAACTCTGGATCTATCAAGTGCCGAGAGGGATCAAATCTCTAGAGGTGAAAACCTATTTTTTGAGTGCAAAACTTGAGGAAAGGTTTGAGCGTCGAAATATTTGATCCTTCTCAGCACTTTATAGATCCAGAGTTAAGATGGATCGAAGCTATTTTTTTACACATTTAGAAATAGATTCATTAAATCACTTTGTTTCAGAGCCAAGGCAAGGTAGAAATTAAATCATTCTAATTTGGTGGTGCTTTGGGCAACCCAAAAAATAAATCATTATAATTTGGTGGTAAGAGTTATTCATTACACATGATCACATCCATGGAGTCGAAGTAGATGAAAAGGTAAAAACAAAAAGGTAGAAAACAAATAAAATGCAGGAGCAAACGAAATCAAACCTAAAAATCTATGGCAGTTCCTACTATGAAATTAATTAGCACAAATATTATTTTCCACTTCGGACAACTCCCAAAATCCTTTCTCACAAACTCTTCCCAATGTCACATATATGCTTACTCACAAATACGACTCGACACTTTACATTAGATTAATTAGATTAAATGTTAAATTTTAAACATTACTTCTACATTTACATCTAAGTTTACGTGTTTACGTGAGATAGTCAATGCATGTAGTGTACTCAAATAGAAACCTCGGGGATCCAAATTTATTAAATTTAATAATATTAATATTATAATATATTAATATGAATATTATAACTAATAATAATATTAGTATTATTATTAGGGTATTTGGCCCTTAGGCTTCACCTAAATAAAACCATTTTTCTTGTTGTTTCTAAATATAAAGAGGAGTATGGAGTAAATATAAAAAGAGATTTTATTTTTTATCATACCTCTCGTTTATTTATATTTATATTTATTTACCATACCTATTTTATTTACCATGGTATTTGGCCCATAGGCTTGGTATATAATTAGATGTTGATTTCTAATCATATTTGATATATTTTTATGTATTCCAAGTTATAGCAATCAAAATTCAATATTTTGGGTGCCTGGAGGTTTTTTATGGTGCTGAATCCATTTCCACCATCAAAAACATGATTCACACACTGCTATTGCAATATTTATTAAACTTTTTTTTCTTGGATTCCAACTTTTGGTCGTCCTCACAATTCCTCTGCCTCCTTAGACAACTCCTTGGAATTATGGGCTTAATGCCTCGTATAAATATTATCACAGTTAAAGGCCCACTGAAATCATGATGTTAAGGCTTCATATGTGGTGCATTTCAGTCACAATGGCCCACATATAATGGGGTTTATAAGTTTGTGCTGAGGGGTCAACCCTCACACAGGACATGCGATTTACAACTACAGCGTGAAATCAACCTATAGTTCATATAGATATCTATGTGCATTTAATTAGTTATGTATATATATATACCACGTAGTGCAATAACTTTTCCATAGTTTGGGCTACAATGCCAATCAAATTACATTGAATATGTGATGCAAACTTAGCCATAAAGTTCGTGTTGATGAGTCTACTTCCACGCAAGTGGAACAAATAATCATCAACACTAGTTTATTTAAATGTTTAAGCATTTATTTGTTTATATATGTATGTAAATGCACATCGTATACGTTGAAGGAACTGAGCTTTAACCTAGAAGTTTATAGTAATTTATAGTGTCAATGGTTTAGGTTAGCCCCATGGGCCAAGGCCTTAGGCCCTACAGCCATGCCCACAATCGAGGGCAGCACAACCCTTGTTGGACAATGACAACACATTGAGTCTGAGTATTGTGTCTAAGGGTTGGGACATAGGTCATACAACCTTTGAGTTTGGGTCGAGAGGTTGAGGTCAGGCTAGATAGAGCTTAAGTGTAATGCGGGGTGAATCTGTAAACCGACCTCCGAGTCGGGCCAACCCCTAGGTTGGAAGTTTGTTGTTGAGCCCTGTACCCAAACCATAACTATTGTGGTGGCATCGAATTCTGACCACCCTCGACTTGGATTGACCATCCACGTGGATTGTCCACGGTGGAAAGAAATGTGCATGTCTCATGTGTGGTGGAGGGTAATACATGTTCACAACTCTATAAACAAATAAACATGTGTGTAATGACCTTTGAGGTTTGTGCAATGAGTTAATGGTCTTAGTTTTTTCCGGTAGACATGAGTTGTTGGATGGAGAGGGACTACAAAATATGTTTGTAATAACGTTGAATATTAAAGGTCGCATAAAACACACACATATAGTGGTTAAATTATATTTTTGATAGCTATATAGAGCATAAATTAAACTTGCAATTCCAACAAATTTGTGTTAGATTTTAATGAAAATTCATTAAAAAGGAACAATACACCTAAAAATGAGAAAAATTTAAAATAACGAGAATACTTCAAATGTTTTAAGTATAAAATTTATTTTCCCATAATCTTCGAATGTGGCTTAATCTTCCTAAACTAATTTGGAAAGCTACCCACCTCATGCATTATTATTATTTGATGTCTAAAAAATAATACTTGTGAGATACTCCTTAACTCTTTAGATGCATAATATTTCTTGGCTAAATGTGTAAGTGAGTAGTGATTTCGTTGAGCTATACTCGGACTTCTTGAGTGTTTTTATCATATGTATTTATCCCTCAATGCATAAGGTCTTCCTCCTTCCTCAAGTCTTGAACTTGATCCATTATTCATTTGAATTTGCAATATTGCAACCACTAAGTATTTATTTGATTTTGTTACTCTTTCATTATTATTATTCTTTCATTATCATCTTTGTAATAATTCACTTTTATCTTAAGGCTCCTCATAGTCTCTACCAACTTTTCTAGCTCCACCATACCTATATGCCCATTAAAAATTATTTCCCCATTACTTAAACTAACTTTTATTCCTTTGGCTTCTATTTCATCATTGTAGCATTTTTTTCTTCTATATTTTCTAATCTACAATTCCTAAGCTTATCATGCTCCATTATACCCTAATTCTTCAAATAAACGTTTTGCATATTATAAAAGTTTCATTATTTAGGCCATATGCCATTCTTCACCTAAATTCATTACGAATATAGTTGCACTAAACTAAATTTTCATCTTTTGGATATATTCTCCTCTATATAGCCTTTCCAATGATTATAGTCATGCCTCATTCTAATCTCTAAAATGAAGTTTGCATCCTTAAAAAGTATAACATTTCTCCTTAATTGTTCCCCTTGTTTATATTAATTACTGTTAGAGAATAACTTCTACCACTTGTAAAATAAAATATGTGAGTAAACTAAAAAAATAAATAAAATAAATATTATAGATTGTGAGTATCCAATAACTTTCAATAGCTTAACTAAAAGTATTTAGCAATAACAAGAATTGTATTTCCTCAGCAATCAAACAATTGATCTCCCCTGAGAGGTCTATGCAATTTCCATAATATCGAACGACTCTTTAGTAAAAGTATTAACTTATAAGCTTTATTATGAAGATAAATTTCACCTTTCTAATTCCCTATTTATTGTAGATTTACTTCATAGGATTTAGCCAAATGTGTTAATTACACCCTTTTGGAAAATGCCAATAACTTTCTAAGAAATGCCAATGCACTGCCACTATCTTACCCTTATCACAATCAATAGTACCATGTCATCTCTACCACCCTATAATGTGGCTAGGCTACATAATGGACATATTACCATATCATTGTTTGTATAGCCTAGAAACAACCATGTGAAGCACCAAAAAGGTGAGGTCATTGAAAACATCAAACAAATCTTCGAAATGATGAAGGCATTGGTCATTGAACTCCATCAATTATTTGTGAGATACACCATAACAATGAACTTAAACAAATCCACATTAACCTCTAACAATGTAAACTTTGAAACGAGAACGGAAACGAGTACCTGCTTTTTTGAGATAGAAAAAAAGTAATCCAATTTTGAAAAGTGCTCTTCCAGAATACATCGTTTTTTGGGAGCATTTTTTGACACTTTAAATTTTCTTATGTATCAATTTTTTTTTTTTAATGTTAGTGATTTTCATGTTAATTTTAAAAAGTGTTGATGCAGCATCGACCCCTTTTTTCAGAGGGCTTATATTTTACACTTTAAACTTTCTATTGTATTAAGTCTCAATATATTTTTTTAAATGTTGATGACTTTCTTGCATATTTTGAAAAACATCAACATTTATTCTTTTAAAGACATTTTTGACACTTTAAATGTTCTTATGTTCTAGGTATACATAATTTTTTTTAAATGTTGATTATTTAACAAATTTTCAAGTTTTCTTATGTCTCTCAATGTTTTTCGTCCTAAAATATTAGTTTTTAAGGGTTTTTCAAACATATGTTTTTTGGTTTTACTTTGCAATGTTTTTTTTTTATAATAAAATTTTAATTTTAATTATTTATTTCTTTTGTAAAATTAAAAAAAATAATAACATTAAAAATATGTAAAAAATCAAATATAAATTTTTATATGAAAAGACAAAAAAAACCATTAAAAATGTTAAAAAAAAAAACAAAAACAAAAACAAAACAAAAAATTAAAAAAACTATAACAAAAGTTAAAAAAAAAATGCATATTTCAAAACACACATAATTTTAAAAAAATAGAAAATTAACCAAATATATATATATATATATATATATATATATATATAACAAATTTACTAATTAAAAAAACCAAAGGTAAAAAAAAAAAAAAAAAAAAAAAAAAAAAAAAAAAACCTTAAATTTAAACTAAAAATATTAACAAATTATAATAAAAATTTAAAAAACATATAAAAATCAAAATTAGCAATTTAAAAATTAAAATTAAGAACAAAACTAGAAAAAAAATAAAAGATAAAAAATAAAAAATCTTAAGTAAAACACTTAAGAAATAAAAATAATTAAAAAATAAAAAAATAAAAAATTATGTTGCCTAGCCGCAGCTCCCACGGTCGCCCAGCTCAGTGGTCGAGCAGCCACAGGGGGCAAGGCTGATTCTGAGTAGCTCCCACGGCCGCTCGGATGCAAGGCCGATTCTGCGCAGCTCCCATGGCTGCCCAACCCAGTGGCCGAGCGGCCACAGCCAACTGGCCTTGCCTTCGACCTCAGCTGGTCGGTTGTGGTCGCTCAGCTGCCGGGCTGGGCAGTCGTGGCAGCTATGGCCGCAGCTCCCATGGCCACCCAGCCCTGTGGTCACTCAACCACCAGGCTGGGCAGCCGTGGGAGCTGCGGCCACAGCTCCCACGGTCACCCAACCCAACGGTCGAGCGGCCACAGCTCCCACGGTCGCCCAACCCAACAGTCGAGCGGCCACAGCTCCCACGGTCGCCCAACCCAACGGTCGAGCGGCCACAGGGGGCATGCTAATTCTCAGAATCGGCCTTGCCTCCTGTGGCTGCTCATCTGATGGGCTAGGCAACATAATTTTATTTTTATTTATTCTTAAATGTTTTTAGTTACTTTTTTTTTTGTTTTTTTTTTTTTTAAAACTATATTTAATATATTTTTAAAGTGTGTTTTTTTTTCTTTTTTTTTCTTTTTTGTGTTTTTCTTATTATTTCTTTATGTTTTTAATATAAATGTAAGGTTTTTTAATAAAAAATTTATGGTTTTTATTTTTTTAAATTATTCAAAATTGTTCTATTTTTGTTTTTTTTATTTGTTAATCTTCTATTTTTTTTTTTAATTATTTGTGTTTCAAAATATGTTTTGTATTTTTATTACATTTTTATAGTTTTTTATTTTTTGTTTTTTTGTTTTTTTTAAAGTTAATTTTGTTTTTGGGTATTTTTTATGTTTTATTTGTTTTGTTTTTTTTTTTTTTTTTTGTCAATTTCACATATATTTTATATTTGTATTTTTTTTGCCATGTTTTTATATTTGTTTTTTTTTTCCATGTTTAAAAAAAAATTATGTTCTAATAACTTCAATAGAAATGTGTCGCTAGTTGTAGTTAGGGAAGTATCCAAGCGTATTCATATAGATACAAAATGGTTAATGCTTAATCAATACAACTTCGGTAGAAGTGCATAACTAGTTCGAGTTAGGGAAACTTCCAAGTGTATTAATAGATATAGAAAATGGCTAATGCACGATACTCAATCAACTAAGCACAGGCGTTATCTACTTCTTATTAATTTTTTGCCTTTTCTTTTTATTTTTCTCAATAATTTTGTTTTCATGTTTTTTAATTTATTTTTGTTTTAATTTATATTTTTATTTACTTATTATTATTTTTTTGTAAGCTTAGTAGGACTACATCTTCATCATCATGTCCAAATACATCACCCCGATCAGGGTAGGGAATTGAAGCATTGACTTCACATCAAGGACTGCGTAAACAACCCACCTAATCACCGTCTATTCATGACCCCTTGAACTTTATTTATTTATTATTATTTTTTAAACTTTGCGTGTGTGTGTTTTTTTTTTAAATATCAATGTTTTAATTTTTGTTTTTTATATATTTATTTATTATTTTGTTTTTTATTTTATTTTTTCCTATAGGTTCTGGGTCGATCCTCGGCTACCGACCTCATCTCATTATGTGTCATTTTGATTGTTGATTTTAAATTTTTCGTTGTAAAACATCGAGTATTCCCGCACAATGTGTCAATTTCATTGTTGATATTTAATTTTTCATTTCAATGGGTCGATTTTGCCTATATTGTGTGTCAATTTGATGGTCACCTTTTAATTTTCTTATGCAATGTGTCAGGCTAAGATTTAAATTCATCATATTTTTATCATTTGAAAAAGAAACTCCTCCTAGAATACTCACTCTTTCATTTAGGTGTTCATTTTTAAAGTATTTTTAGTCAAATTTTTTTCCATAATGTCATGGTTGAAAATTTGTCAAAATTTAAAGGTTTTTAAAAATTATAGTATTCTAACATCAACATTTTTTTTAAGGTTGTTTTTCATGTTTTTTTGGATTTTTTTGGCTAGAGTTCCCGTTTTGAGTTTATAGTTCATGTTTCAAAATTTACGTCATTCTCTAATCATATAGGTATTTTGTTAAAACCAAGGCTTTGATAACACAACGTGTTACGTAACATTCCCAACTCCAAGCTAGGTTATGTCATAATACATTTTTCTTTGATGCAAACCCTTTTCTAGTATTTTTATTCTTTCATATTGAATAATAAACACATTTAGATATATTTAACTTTAATTCATGTCGAATTCCAATCTTCAAGATTAATATTAATAACTAGTCCTCATTGATATAGGAATAATGGCATCGAACAACCCCTCCAATGGCCCCTTGTTAGGAGGAGTTGTGTTAGGTTCCAACAAACATATTAGAAAAAATTCTGAGGGGTCTTCTAGGTGTATTATAGGTACACAATTGATTGCTAGTAAACATGTTCAATTCTATGCTATAAATTCAATGTTTAACATGTGAACAATCTTCTTTAACACATATTTAATGCGAATAAATAGTTGTTGATAGCTCCACGAGTCTTTCTTGAGTTTGGCAGTAATGATTTGAGTACTCTGCCTTCGAGAAGCAACCAACTATTTGATAGAGTTGGTTTAGGTAAAATCTGAATATAAATCTTGAAGT
The DNA here is from genome assembly GCA_034641835.2 of Pinus albicaulis. Classification (NCBI taxonomy): domain Eukaryota; kingdom Viridiplantae; phylum Streptophyta; class Pinopsida; order Pinales; family Pinaceae; genus Pinus; species Pinus albicaulis. Next base: position 669,922,139 of record CM076574.1, on the reverse strand, counting down.
GCAATGTTTAATGCACTTAAGGCTTCCAGAGGCCAAACCTCAAATAGTGATTCCACCTCACAGCCGGACATAAATATCACCAACCAGATCGATCTCTACCCAAGATGTCCAGGGCTCTAGAGAATTTGTTCCAATTGTGGCTCTAGGAACTATTAACTTAACCCACAAACTTCCAGGGCTCAAGAGAATTTGTCCAACCCGACTCTAGGGACTAGTAAATCAATTCACCAAGGGATCCAGAGAGTTTGTCCCAACCTAGACTCCAAGAATAGTAACTCAAACCATTTAGGACTATTCAAATGTTTAATAAAAGAAGAGAAACTGGGGACATTACACCTATTCATACCTTACTTTCTCTCATTTGGATGTATACGTTCCATCGTTCACATGGCTTCAGTGGGTCAGTGTACCCTTCGTATGCCACTTGTACGGAGTAGATATTGGACGGTGGATATTTCCATTGCAAACCCTAAGGATTTTGGAATACTCCCCTCTTTGGCCATTTGGCATTTAATTTTGTTTTTTATTATGGCAGGGTTGCTCTCTGGTTTCTGCCCTCATAACAAAGATACAATTTTGTTCATTCTGGTGAGGAGTATTGTTTTCAGCATGAAACATGGAATATGTTTCCATACCTTCCTATGTAACAATTTCATTTTTTCCTACATCATGCCTTGAGGTTTAGTTTGGGTTTCCATGTTTGTTTCGATTTTTCAGTGATTCATAACCCTTGACAGAGGTCTCCTCGTCATCATCTTCCTCGACTTCGGTAAATCAGTCACATAAGTAAAAAACCACTGGTAAAAATCCTTTTCTAAAGCTTGATGTCAAATTTGAATTGCCAATGTTTAACGGTGAAGTGAATGCAGAGAAATTAGATAATTGGATTATACAATTGGAAGTATATTTAAGGATTCAAAATCTGCATGATGACGACACCAAAATACAACTAGCCTCACCAAGGATGGATGGAGCAAATTTGGTATGGTGGGAAGCCAAGACCAAGGAGGAAATCAAGAAACATGGTAAGATTACTCTATCATGGACTGAATTTATTACTGCAATCAAGAAACAATTTTATCATCTTGCTCATCTTCAAAAGGCTATAATGAAATAGAAAAACTTTAGACAGCTTAAGGGACAGAATGTGCAAGACTATACCCAGGAATTTAGGAGAAGAGCACTCTTATTAGGGGTAGACTTACAAAATCAAGATAATTTGCTGAAGTATATAGGAGGATTGCACAGTTACCTTAAGCACACTATCCTTATGTTTAATCCTACTAGTCTAGACGAAGTTTGTGTACAAGCTACGCGTTTAGAGGCTAGAGGAAAAACACTTTTGATGAGGGTAGAAACAAGCCTTTCAAAGGGAAGAACAAAGATAAAAAATTTAAGGGAAAAGGTAAAAAGAATGCATCTATCAAACAAGAGGGTGAAAAGGTCATTTGTAAACATTGTTCAAGAGAGGGCCATGAAGAGAAAAACTGTTGGAAATTACATCCTGAAAAAGAAACCAGTTTAACAAAAACAAGGGAAAGAAGAAAACTGCAGCTACTACAACTACACCTCAAGATTTAGGTGATGATTCAAAGGATGAAACCAAAATTGCAGCCATGGGTTTGAAAAGTATGAAGAGAAAGGAAACAGAAACTAAAGCAAGCACTATTACTTTAAACTTCCATGTACAAGCTCCTAGTGAGGAAGAAAGAATTGAATTATTCCATGTGAGGGTAGTCTCAAAACATAGTAAAATTGACACACTGTTTGACAGTGGGTCACAAGAAAATCTCATATCAGAAGACTTGGTCAAACAACTAAAACTTGAGACCATTCCACATCCAAAGCCTTATCCACTTGGGTGGATATGCAAGGATGCAAACTTACAAGTCTCAAGAAAGTGCATATTGTGATTCACCATAACTGCACACTTTATTGACACAGTTGAACTTGATGTGGTGCCACTTGATATATCAGGAATTGTTTTGGGAAGTCCTTACTTATTTGACAGGAACGCAATCTTCCATCACCATGAAAAAAAATATCATTTCTTTAAAGATGGCAAGGATTTCATTGTCAGAGCACATCGCAAGAAGACAAATATAGCGATGGTAAATGCGGGACAGGTAAAAAGGCTAGTCAATTCTAGAAAGAGTTTTGTACTTCTTATGGTTAAGCCCAAGGTTGATATGAATCATGAGTCATTTGAAAATTGTGATTCCAAGATTAAATCAGATTTATATGATGTAGTTGATGCACAACATGAGATGTTTTAGGAACCGACAGGTTTACCTCCTAAAAGGGATATTCAGCATGAGATCCATTTACATCAAGATTGTCCTCTTCCTAACATCGGCATGTACTGCTTGTATATCATGGAGAATGTTGTAATCAAGAGGCAAATTAAAGACTTGTTGGAAAAACGATTCATAAGACCAAGCACTTCGCCATGTGGGTTACCGATAGTGTTGATTCCAAAGAAAGATGGAACTTGGCACATGTGTGTGGACTTCAGGGCATTCAACAAAATAACAGTAAAGAATTGTTACCCACTTCCAAGCCTAGATTATTTGTTGGATCAGCTGAAAGATGCTAAATATTTCACTAAGTTAGACTTACGTAGTGGTTATCATCAAGTTAGAATTGTAGAAAGTGACATTTGGAAGACAACATTTAAAACCAAACAGGGACTCTTTGAGTGGCTTGTTATGCCGTTTGGTTTATGCAATGCACCTGCAACTTTCATGCAGGTAATGGATGATGTCTTACGTCCTTTTCTTGATGATTTCATTATTGTCTACTTAGATGACATCTTAATTTTTAGCAAGACTAGAGAAGAGCATGTCACACATGTTAAGAAAGTACTTGATGTTTTGAAGAAAAATCAGTTATTTCTTGAAATGTCAAAGTGTGAATTTGGAAAGACTTCTTTGGTTTATTTGGGACACATAGTAGGAGGAGGCACTTTGAGAATTGATCCTTCCAAAGTAGAAGCCATTGTGAATTGGCCTACTCCCAAATCCATTACAGAGGTAAGAAGTTTTTTGGGTGCAGGTCAGTATTGGAGGAAGTTTATTTCTAACTTCTCTGCCATAGCAGCTCCTATGCATGCAGTGACTAGTGTGAAGTGTGCTTTACAATGGGGAGGCAAGAAACATAAAGCTTTTGAGTCTTTGAAAGAGAAGATAAGTTCAGCTCCAATTCTTGCATTACCGGACTTGAGACGGCCACTCGAGATTCAGATAGATGAAAGCGATTACACCATGGGTGCAGTTCTCTTACAACATGGTAAGCCTGTTCTGAGACATTTAATGGTGTTGTTGTGAATTATCCTACATATGATAAAGATTTGTATGCGTTGGTAAAAAGTGTCAAAAAATGGAAACATTATTTGATGGGAAAAGAAACAATTGTTCATATCGACCATCAGCCTTTACAATACTTGCAATCACAAAGTAAATTGCAACAGTCACGACATTTTAGATGGATAGGCTTCCTACAACAATTTCACTTGGTAATAAGGTACAAGAAAGGTATTTACAACAAGGTTGTTGATATGCTTTCAAGGCCTATTATTAGTGCTAGTACTTTGCTTAAGAATTATTCTATTGTGCATGAGAGCTACATAGAACAATATGCATCAAATGTTGATTTTAAGAATGTGTATGCTGACTTGAGTGAAGGGAATCAGGTTGAGGAGAATGATTATCATTTGCATAATAATGTGTTATTTCATATGGGAAAGTTATGTATACCACAGGGGGAGAGACTAAGCATGATGAGAGAGGCTCATTCTTCTCTCATAGCTAGACATTTCAGTGTAAGCAAAACAGTGGCACATTTACAAAGGTATTGTTGTTGGACTCACATGGTAGATAGTGTTTCATATTTCATTAGAGGTTTTTCATTATGTGCTACAAGAAACCCTAGCAATAGGAGGCTTGTTTTATATACGCCATTGCCGGTACCTTCTAGACCATGGGAAAGTGTTTCTATGGATTTTGTTGGAGGGCTACCATTATCTAGAAAGCATCATGATTATCTTTATGTAGTAGTTGATTGTTTCAGCAAGATGTGTATTCTTATGCCACGTAAGAAATCTATAACTGTTGAACAAACTGCTGATTTATATTTTCAACATGTATGGGTTCATTATGGATTGCCTGTTTCTATTGTTAGTGATAGGGATTCCAGATTTGTGGGGAATTTTTGGTCCAATTTATGGAAGATGATGGACACCAAGTTGAAGAAGAGTACTTCTTTTCATCCACAAAAATATGGCCAAACAGAGGTAGTGAACAAAACCATTGTACATCTTTTGAGAGGTTATTTCAGCAAGCATCTCAAGCTTTGGGATGAGCATTTGCATTACATTCAGTATGCTTTCAACCAGGCCAAGCACTCTCCTACAAATACTTCACCTTTTGAAGCTTGCTTTGGGTATTTGCCTAAGTCACCTTTAGATTTTATTCTTGAGAAGGATGTGGCCATTTATGGTCATAGTGACATTGACAAAGCTCGCATGTTCATTGAAATAATTCAGCTCATACATCAGCAAGTTCAAGAACAGCTTGAAAAAATTCAAGGCAAGTAGAAGGAGAGACATGATAAGCACAGAATTGATCATACGTTTCAAAAAGGGGATGAGGTATTGTTGCATATTAGTAAGGAAATAATGCAAGGAGAAGGTAAAAAGTTGAATCCTATTAGTTATGGTCCATTCAAGATCCTTAAGAAAGTTGGAAATAATGCTTTTCAATTAGATTTGCCTTCATACATGCAAATGTATTCCGTTGTGAATGTAGAAAATTTACATTTGTATGAACCTCCTTTAATTGTTGATCTTGAAAGTGACATTCAACTACCATCCATAGAGGATTTCTCGCTAGAATTTTTGGATGAATTGAAAGAGGATGCTCTCCTTGACATAAGGACACACACTTTAAGGAGGGGAAATGTTGATTATGTTCGGGTTGGTCTTAACGGCAACAAACTGAGTAAGGAAAAGTGGATTGAGGTGGAAAATGTGAGGGACCTCTATCATCATCTTTTTAACAGGTAATTGCAGCCTTTTTGGGTCCAAAATCTTCCCAATCGGGAGGTGTGATCAGGTGATCATGTCCTAAGTGAAAAAAAAATGTCCAAAATTGGATCTGCTCAGAACTGGTAATAAATTGATCGACCAGATAGTGTTCGTCATTATGATCCTAATGCCATGAATGGCACTCAAATTCGATGTTGAATGTGGAAGATATTCAAGTTTTATTTTTTCCCAGTAACCTCCAAAACAACACTTTGGAAAGCAAAATTGGCATCTTCAAAAAATTTGTGAAAATGGAAAATTTCATTGTTTTAGAAAAATTTGGATGGCCTATCAGTGGGTGCCACATGGCCTACCTGGAGACTGCCCCGTGGCCCCAAGCCTAATGGTTCAATTTGGATTAAAATTTTGAAGTTGAAAAAATGTTGGGTCATTCGGGCCGACCCGACCCAACCTGATCCGGTTGGGCATGGGTCACCTGCGGGTGGTGTCTGTTAGCGCTCAAATCTACCTCAGGCTGAAATGAAGTAAACTCAAGGCTACATCAAACCACGCTCAGCCTCGTAGCTAGCCCTACGAGGACAGGAGAGGGCTCTCTCCGTCAATCTCGAGAAAATGAGCAATAGGATGCGAGATGACTTACAATAAGAACTTATTTTAGGCTAGTAAAGAGATAGGTATGTTTGATTTTTGGTTTTTTGGGTTTTCGCTGGAGAAATGAGAAAACAAATTTTGGGTCCGGGGATAAGGTCAGACCTTTGCAGATTTCAAGTTGGGGCGAGGTAGGTGAATGTCTTGATGCTTTTGATTGGATATATGGACAGATTAGACCGACGAGGAGCAGAAGAGGGCAAAGAAGAACTTGGATCCTCTCCAAGCAGTGAAAACATATAGAACTGTTTGAATTCAAAGGCCAAACCTTATGTGATAGTTGACCTTATTTCACTCATTGATTTAGTTCGAGAAGCATATTGAAAGGATGGCAACATTAAACATGAAGAAACTTACGATGAAACAAAGGAGAAACATCATCAGAGACGAACACCACAAAGGATAAATGAAGTGCCAAAAAACCACGATCTTTCCTTACAGAAATATGAAATTATGTACAATAGTATCAAAAGTATCCCAGAGTCCAACCTCTCCCACCTGCGAAAATGATTGAGAAATTACAATATGTAGATCACTCTAACACCTTTCCCCACCTCTAGGGGTCAATTTCCCTCTTCGGGGATTATTTCAACCAATTCTAATCATGGAACTACAATAGTAGCAATAGTATTTGACTAGCAACTTGCCTCTAAAGAGTGGAAACTGATCCATTACATGATTTTTTACCCTTTTGAGAGTGAATCTTCTAGAATAGATAAAAATAAGCCAAAGTTACATGCCAAACATGAATTTACATCACAAAAACCCAAAAATTCCATCCAAAAGCAAAACTGGTCCATACTAGGCGAAAATCTGAGCTGGCAGCTGAAAATTCAGGAAAAATTTAAGTGGGTCGCTTTTGAGCCGAGTGGGTCGCACTTTTTCCAGCCTGAATTGGAGGTACTTCCCGGCATCCAAATTGAGCTCATGATAGCTCGTTGGAAAGCCCTGGATGTTGACTATCCAACCCAAGTGGAATTTCTGAATTTGGAGCTGATTTGACCCTCCAAAACCTCATTCTCCCAGAGGTACTCCCTGCTGGTGCAAAAGGTGGCAGCCAGTGGTTTCATGGTGTTTTTTGAGCTTTTTGACCATCAGTTTTGGGTAAATGCTAAGTTGACTTCAGAGGATGCATAATTAACCATGAAAAATCCAAAAATGTAAAAATTTCCTCCAGTGTCCCAAAAAAAAGTGAGCGCATGAGCGCGCGACCCACGTAACTGAAAACCCTGCTTTTAGACCAAAAAATTTCAAAATGACAAAATTTTCTCCGAATTTGCTCAAATTCGGAGCGAAGACCCTCCATCATGTATCTTGCTCAGTAAATGAAGCCTCGGCCAAAATCCGGAGTGGATCAGGCCTTTTCCGCCATTTTAGTGCTCTCCTGGTGCATGCAGTTCCTGTGATGAAAACATTGTCTCGGTTGTATGATGTGTTGTTGTCAGTCATGATGTAGCAATGTGTATGTTCAACCTGTTGAAAATGAGAAATGGGACCTTGGTGTCTTTGTCTCCATCATGATCCTGTGAATGTACCTACGCTGATGAAGAAGGCGAGACCCCTTCCACCCCATGTGGAGATAGTACTCTTCGTGATGCTGCAAACAAAGCTCTGTGGCCTCTCTGATATGCTACCACTACTGGCGCACTGCTATGCTCCATCTCAGTACATCAACCTCAACGATTGAATCACTGTCCGACTCCTGCTCATATTCTGACTCTATCTCTGACATGGCTGCGAACAAGATATGTGCAATATGTATACTGATAGAGATGCAGTGAAGGCAAAGTTATAATGTATGTTTCAAACACCCAACAAATATCCCCACCGTCAAAACACCATAAGGAAACAAACCATGATAATATCTCTGTTTTAAATGGATTGGAAAAGAGACACAATCTCTGTGTTTAAATGCAAGTGAAATTTTGATCAAAGGGAGCGGGCAACTTTCAAAATATTGAACAAATCTTATCAAAGGAGAGCATGGCATCAATAGAATGTGTTTGTCTATGAGTAATAACAACAAAGGTGTCAATGGGCAGTTTGAAACAAAGTCATGAGAATGTTTTTACATTGGGCAATGAGACATAGTACAACCACAGTCACCATGGAACAAAGGTTTTAAACATGGTATAATAATAGCAATGGTCACAATGGCATAATGGGCATGAGAACAATATGGTTTTGATACTATATGCAAGGCTGGATGTGTCACTGATATAAGATAGAAAACAAACTCATGCAACCATTCATTTTCATTTTAAAACCCTGAAAACGATCATGCTATGACTGTGGGGTTTAAATCCTCCGTTTGAAACGTTTGAAACCACCAATGATGCCACCAATGCATTCAAAAACATCAAGCAATTAATAGAAACCTGTTTGAAGGCCAGTTGAAGCAATCCCAAACAAGACTGGGCGCTCAAAATGATTTTTTGGACCTCTGTTGATGAGTGGGTCGCTCTGCCCAGGTGGGTCGCTCCTGTGCAAATTTACACTATGAAAAATGCCCAGGTGGGTCGCTCCTGTTCCCTCTTGCCACATAGTGCCTTTTGCAGAAAGCTTTTGGAGGCCTTCCCGGTGTCCAAATCGGGCGTGTGATAGCTCGTTGGAAAGATATTGGAGTATAATTTCCAAAAAAAGTGGAATTATGCAATTTGGATTCCATTTACCCTGTCAAAAACCAAATCTCCCAACACTAGTCAAAATGAGCAGAATGAGGCTGCCTCAAGGCAGAGCGCTGTTGCAATCAACTTTTGAAGGTCTTCCTCAACTCCAAATTGATCTCATGATAGCTCATTGGAAAGGTATTTCTCTCTAGTTATCATTTGACTCATCAAGCAAGTCATTTGGCCAAACATTCTAGGAGAAAACTTGCTTTTCGCAAGGTCACTTCAGAGGTGCATTCAATTCTCCTGAGGCAACGGAATTTTTGACATTTCTCTAAAACCATGATACCTGTGTAAAAAGTGAAGGAGTTTTTTCTTCCTTGGGATGTTTTGGACAAAAACCTCTCTCAGTTTTCCAAAATTCATCTTTTATTTCTCTGAAACATCTTTTGAGTGAAACTTACCCCGATGTGTGAAACAAGGAATTTTGTCGAAATGAAGCGAAACGAAGGGGGTAAGGGGCTTCTAAATTCTTGGGGAAATTTTGGGAAGTAGGGAGGGATGTTAGGTAGCAGGGGGAAGTGGAATCACAGAGATTTAGTGAGGGGAAGGGGTCCAAAAGGGCAAAACACAGGCCTTGCCTAGGAAATTGCCAAGTTTTGGCTAGAAACTAGGGTTTGTGCAAAAATGAGGAATTTGGGGGATCTCAGTGATGGGAAGTGTTTAATTAGGTGAATTAATGATATGGGAAGGTGTATGAACATCAGGATACAAGTTTTTCGATGATTTGACCATCCAAGAGAAATTACCTCCAAAACCCTAGGAGAGGGAAATGGACCTTACCTAGGCACAACTGAAGCATGAACAAGGTGTAAAATGACTCGATGGAGCTTGAAAAGATGATGACAACCCTTTGAATGATGGTACACTCAGCTGAATGGTGACATGGACTGACATTTGGACAAATTTGAAAAGAGTGAAGACCAACCCTAGACCTAATGCGTAGTGATCAAATTTTGCTTGAAGACTCATTGAAATGACAAAATTTGACTTTGACACTTTAAAATCACTTTGTAAGAGCATGTTTGATCACTGAAGGAAGGCTGCAAAGGCTGACTCTAACAGTGTCAACCCATGAACATGGGTAGAGTGTGAACGCAGGTCAGCAGTAAACGATTGAGTACTGAAAGGATGGGTCAGCAAGAAATGGTGGGTGAGTAGTGAACGTATCGGGTGTGCAAGTGGTTGGTTGTGAACGGAGTCTCGGGCAAGGTCTACCCGCGGGTCGGAGCTGAACGTGATGGGTCACAAAGAAATGGTGGATAAACACTAACCCCGATGGTTAAGTGATGGAAGTATTCACATATGCGATGGAGGTTGCATAAAAAATTAAATTCCACGGTCTTTAAATCATTGACTCCACGGTTCCGCCGGCGGTGGAGTTGGTCCATGTGACCACTTCACCTTGACACTTAATGCCACCCTAACCGCATGGAAAACTGGAGTGGGGCCCCAAAATTCGGCAATAATTACTATTTTAGTGAAGTTAAATCTATTCCTCCCAATTTTGGTGGAGGGTTTTCAGGCCAAATTGGACAAAACTTCTTTTGGACATAACTTTCACTGGACAGAACCTTTTGGAGCGATTTTTTTATTTTTATTTTTTCGAGTATTCTCAGCATTCTGGAGCCATTGGAACGGGTTTCAAAGCCATTGGAGGTGTTCTTCAACCATTTATACTTCAAATAAGCTTGGGAAGCCATCAGGGCCTTGAGGGAAATGGAGTTGCATTAGACTACACTTCACTATTTTAGGTGAAATCAGAGTCATTCTTTGTAATGTCTCCCAACTTAACCACCAAAAAAAAAAAAATCAATATATCTAGACCTTAATATTGTGTCCATATTTATTTCCATACACTAATAATAGTATAATTTATATTCCTATGACACCTCCGTTCGAACATTCAACTTCTTTACAACCTCATTCACCATAATTTATAATCATGATATAATTGATTCCCTTCATTCATATATGATTTTTATTTTTGTTGTGTATTATTAAATACACTTTCACCAAAATTCGTTTTGCCTTTTTTTTTTTACTCGTTACTACTGTAGGCATCAGAGTATACATATATCATCGAATTCAACTTTGCGTTGGGATTTGGTTGCATGTATTAAAATGAGGGTCTAATACCTTTCTTGTACTAAATGAGCTCACCGCTACTTTAGACTTATCATATATTCCACCTGACTGTTCAAATTAATATGATGAAATCGACTTCCCTTATAGTTTAAGTGGAAGATCTTATAGTTAACTTAATTTAAATCATTACGTGGAATATGTGAATAGATGGTTCACCCATATTATCATCGCCTGGAATCATTTTAAATCAAATTACCTTTGATTATATGTCATAAGGTCTGCGACCTATCATGTTCGGCTTGTGTGAGATAGTACATACAATCTTGAATTGATTTGTAACGATTCCACAATCTTTACCCAGAGCACGATTGCACTAAATGCGTTGACTCCGTTGGGGGTTTCGTCTCACACTGAACTACATTTTAATGTCTATTGTGTACCTCTTTGCTATGGCATTCGAGCGCCAGCCCATTGTTAACCCTACGTTGCATCTATTTCCCTTCTCGAGAAGAGCAATGGTACCTGGAAGTCGTTTCAAATTTATTCACCTGGCTCGAATAGACCAATTCTACTAGTTTGCCATTAAAACCTCTGGGGGCCATTAATCTAACCCTAGATTTAAGTACGGCTCTAACAGATTGTGCCATATGTATGGCTTGGATGCGTTAGGGTTTGACATTCTAGTTAATGGAGAAATTCTCTTGTTACTACCTTCATTTGGTTCTTGCACGTCTCGTGGCCGGGGTTTCTTTGCAGTGGTATCGATGTTCTTGCCATCGAACTGCTTGAGGCACACAGTCGCTCAATTGGCATACAGGAGTGAGGTTCATAGGTAACTCGTTCTCCTTATTATGCCACGTCTTGTTTGAATTTGTTCGTGCCCTATATTGTATATGGCTCTTATTATGATTACGATTTTACTCTATAGAAAGAGTTTGGTATTTTGATTCTCTGTCATGTTTGTGATTAGCTCCACCTTCTGAGAGAATTTGTATTGTAGTGGACTCCTCACAGTTCTTAAAGTATGTTTTCCGTGAGGTAACACCATGTTTCATATCCAGGCTTCGATTTTTTCTCCTGCGTTTGGCTACAATGAGCTGAATGAGTTTTTTTTTTTTGGGATTATTATCACTAAATAATCATGGTTCATTTACCATTTCAGGTTTGGGACTTCACCAGAAAACATCATATGCCATATTTCCCAAGGTAATTTGATATGTATATGGCGTTTATTAATTTTTATTGATAATTATACTAGCTTATCCTCGCCCTATTAACTTTGCGTTTTTGGATTCTTGTTACTGCAGGTGATTTAACTACTTCCTGCCATTATAATCGTCGCTCCTACCACGCTCTCGTCAATTGTTACAATTCCGCTCTAAGACGTTTGCCTTCGTTTGTGAACTCAGGTTGGTTCCCTCTCGTCGCAGAGAATTTTGATTTCAGTAGTTCGCCTTTCCCATGTGTATGGGTCGGCCTTTGATCTACGTTTTTCGTCTGAGATTTTTTTTTTTTTTTAAACAAATTGTTTTATTGTGGCTCGGGTGTTATAAATCCCGTTGCACCTCTATAATTAATTGGACTATCTAAAATTCAGCTCTCGGCCTTGGTGTACGACCAAGCTTTTTAACTATGGATATGCTTTAAAATAGTCTGGTTGTATTCTACTCTTTTCCCTTAAGACTAATGTTCATGGATTTTCAACGCTTGGGCGAGGCCTATCGAGCTCATTTAAGACACATTTTATCTATTTCATATTAGTAGGTAGGGTTTTGCATGTTTTTCATATTCACCACGCACTGATTATTTATTCCCAAGTTGATTCTGTATTCCCACGTATTAATTTATGGTATTTTTAATGTTCCCCATGACTACCTATGAGCATAATTCTTGAGTCCTCTTTCTTCTCTTTGTTTTTCCATGGTGTCTATACATTGCCTTATGATTTATTTATTTTCTCTGTGTAATATCCAGACAAATAGTTTTTATACTAATACTCAGTGTACTGGCTTAATAGTTAGGTATAATATTTTGTTCAGTACAATTTTCCCGTCAATATATGATTAGGAAATGTAATAATATCTACCTGAGTACTTATTCATTTAACTCTTGGAATACAAAGGGTTACTATACTTAGTCTTTCTTGTCATTATGAGTACCTTAGGAATAATGGGTATAGATTAATAAAACCCTTAACAAAATTTAAATGAGTACTTTGCCAGGATACATGTCTTACATTCATTGCAATACAATGGAATTTATTTAAGCTAAAATCCATTATATAATTTCGGATAGCGGAATTTCTGTGTCCATGGATTGTTTGTCTATTTTTCCTTTCTTGTCAAGTAAGCAAAATCCAATAGAACTTTTCTCATTAAAGACATATCAATGACATCTATCTTTCTATTATAAGAGTTTCATTGCTAGCACAAAATTTTGGTTCTATATATCTATATATCCTAGATAGTTTCATGATATGAGAATGTATTTACCTAGGATTTCATTCTTTGCCTTGTATTAGTCAATTATACATATTCATATCAGCCTTGTAAATGATTTAAATTATCATTTATATTTACTTACTTTCTTCGCCGCTACACAGCTCTCTGTCTCATATATTTAATTCATGCAACCAGAATTATTTACTTCTCAGTTCATATTATTTTTTTTAAAAATAAAATGATTATCATTTATATACATGCAACTCAATAAAGTATTTCTGCAATGTCAGTAATGTGTTCACTCACTTTAAGCTCCTCAATTTTCATAGCTGTTTTTTCATCCTCAGATTCTATTTTTCCTATTTCATACAGAATTTGATCTATTCTTCTACGGAACTATAGTACAACTACACTGTAATAAATTTAAGGGAGTAAAATAAATCTCTAGATTTAAACCCTTAGTAGGTTTAGAACTTCTGGTTGATTTCTCCCTTAAATCCTATTCCTACAACTACACAGAATTGAGAGGATTAATTTCTTCTACACAGTTCTGTAAATGTATGGAATACCAATTTCAGCATTTAAAATAAAATAACATCTACTGACATTAATCCCACTACACAGTAACAAGTAATTCAACCATACATAAACATGTTAGGCATACCACTTCTGCTATTGACCAGTCCTCCCAACCTTAGAGTTCCTCTGTCTCCAGAACTCACCCCCGAGCTGAGATCATCTCCTAGAACAGACCAACCCGAATCTGTTCTGGAGTAGCTCATTTAAGCTTATGCTCCCCAAAGCCTGTTTCTAATTCTACGTCCAGAATTACAGGATGCTTTTATTCTTGTTTGCCTAGGATTCCCTTATTTAGGGAATTTTAAAGTTGCTTTCTACTTTTGCAGCTTTTTACCTCTTCCCAACTACTCTCCACCTCATTGGGGAAATCTAGATTTTTCCTCAAAAATCTAAATTAGAAATAATTCTTTCAAGGATTTTTGAAAGATTTCTGGGGAAAGTCTTAGCCTCTTTCCATACCTCATGGATTTGGAAAGTGATCTCAAAATTCCCATTTGGTAAATATGCACATAAATGTTTTATTTATTTCTCACAATTAAATAATTAATTACATTCACACCATACTTATCCATTGGGTTCCACCCCCTTTGGATTTAAGTTCAAATGTCTAACTTGAAAAACATGAAACTAGGGGTGTTACATTCTTAGCTTCTTTTTCTGTTCTGAATCAATTTTCACAGCTGGTTTGGTCTGTTTAGACCTTTTACTCACTGTATTACCAATTTGATCATCATAATATATCAAGGACATGCCCATTGAGAGCCTTGGACCCGACAAATGTTACCTAGGAGGGGTGAACTGCCTCATCGTGTTGTTGTGTGTTTAAGGTGAAGTTATTTTGTTGTGTTATTCAGATTGAAGTTGTTAAATAGTAAATTAAAACAACTCTCCCTCACACCAAATTTCATAAACAATTAACAAAAAAACTTTGTTTCACTTGAAAGACTATCTAAACACTTTGCACACATATTTAATGGAAATGAATACTTTGAACAACAAAACAAATACTTTCATTTTCAGATCACTAAAATTTATGGACTACAAAAAAAGGATGCATACCCATATTTTCTTAAAAAGAGGAACAAGACAAAAAGTGACAAATAATTTAATAGAACAAAGGTTGCGTGAGCAACTCGAGGAAAAAAATAATAATAATACAAGGTAGTCAATGACTAGAGAACATGTTGATTGGGGAAAAAGGAGAGAAGTGAACATTAGAACACATATTTTTTGCATTGAGGACATGGATTCACTCAGATAATACCGCAGTAGGTAGAGAACAACAAGAATGCACCATTGTGAAAAGAGAACATCAAATACGTAGAGATCAAGAGTAATACATAGGCAAGAGGAGGATCAAGGGATACCTGCACACCTTTTGTTGCTAAGAAGATATTGAAAGGCACATTACCATAGCGTGGAGTATTCTAGGATGCTACAACGCTCAGAAGAACCCAATATATATATAAAAAGAGAGGAACCCAATATATATATATATATATATAGCAGGAGCAAGAGGAGGAATTCCTCTACAGTGGCTTCTGGATTCCCCTTGTGGGTGGAACCACTGTTTTGTATGCTTCAAGATGGAAATGGATCCTTTGGAATCCCTGGATTTATTGGCTTTCGAATAAGGGTAGGGTGGAGGTGAAGCGCCCTCTAGATTCCCTGGTGTTACTAGTTGTTGAATAGTTGTAGGGTGGAGTCCTTGTTTCAACTCGAAGTTGGTATTTATACTTAGAGTAATCCATCTTAATCTTTGGAATCCGGTTTGGGGGTGATGGCTACAAGAGCGATAAGGTTGCAACTCGTCGATATTTGGGTAGAGAGTTGTTTTTCCCAACTCAATTTCCTATATTCAGACTTTAAAACCCAGATAAGTTCTCTTCTTATGCACAATATGTCATGAAAAGTTATGTCGTTGTGGTTGAATTGTTTTATAACGTGCCATGAATTGTATAACTACGCTATTAAGTCGCTTTGGTATTACTACATGAAATGTTCATTGTTCTGTTAAAGGAATGAGTATAATTTCACATAATTGTGGTTCTGCGTTATTGATCCTCCTGTAGGGTGAGAAGACATACATACATACATACATACATACATACATACATACATATATATATGTATATATATATATATATATATATATGTATATATATATATATATATATATATATATATATATATATATATATATATATATATATATATATATATGTATCTATATATATGTATCTATATATATGTATCTATATATATATATATATATGTATCTATATATATATATATATATATATATATATTTATTTATTTATTTATATATATATATATGAATGATGCATGTTATATGCACGAATTGATCAAACTATTCTACGATATACGTAGTTACAGAGTATAGAATACTCGTGCGTGCTATCTCACTTTGATCCTGAACCTTATTATTCATTTAAACCATCGATGTCTCGGAGACACCATGAACTTGAAAAGAAACACAGGTCATTCCTCTAGTATCAGTATGATCATCGATGCACCTAGAACTAGCCTAGATCCATCTTAACTCTAGATCTATCAAGTGCCAAGGGGGATCAAATCTCTAGAGGTGCAAACCTATTTTTTGAGTGCAAAACTTGAGGAAAGGTTTGAGCGTTGAAATATTTGATCCTTCTCAGCACTTTATAGATCCAGAGTTAAGATGGATCTAAGCTATTTTTTTACACATTTAGAAATAGATTCATTAAATCACTTTGTTTCAGAGCCAGGGCAAGGTAGAAATTAAATCATTCTAATTTGGTGGTGCTTTGGGCAACCCAAAAAATAAATCATTATAATTTGGTGGTAAGAGTTATTCATTACACATGATCACATCCATGGAGTCGAAGTAGATGAAAAGGTAAAAACAAAAAGGTAGAAAACAAATAAAATGCAGGAGCAAACGAAATCAAACCTAAAAATCTATGGCAGTTCCTACTATGAAATTAATTAGCACAAATATTATTTTCCACTTCGGACAACTCCCAAAATCCTTTCTCACAAATTTCACTCTTCACAATGTCACATATATGCTTCCTCACAAATACGACTCGACACTTTACATTAGATTAATTAGATTAAATGTTAAATGTTAAACATTACTTCTACATTTACATCTAAGTTTACGTGTTTACGTGAGATAGTCAATGCATGTAGTGTACTCAAATAGAAACCTCAGGGATCGAAATTTATTAAATTTAATAATATTAATATTATAATATATTAATATGAATATTATAACTAATAATAATATCAGTATTATTATTAGGGTATTTGGACCTTAGGCTTCACCTAAATAAAACCGTTTTTCTTGTTGTTTCTAAATATAAAGAGGAGTATGGAGTAAATATAAAAAGAGGTTTTATTTTTTACCATACTTCTCGTTTATTTATATTTATATTTATTTACCATACCTATTTTATTTACCATGGTATTTGGCCCATAGGCTTGGTATATAATTAGATGTTGAATTCTAATCATATTTGATATATTTTTATGTATTCCAAGTTATAGCTATCAAAATTCAATATTTTGGGTGCCTAGAGGTTTTTGATGGTGCCGAATCCATTTCCACCATTAAAAACATGATTCACACACTGCTACTACAATATTTGTTAAACCTTTTTTTCCTGGATTCCAACTTTTGGTCGTCCTCGCGATTCCTCTGCCTCCTTAGACAACTCCTTGGAATTATGGGCTTAATGCCTCGTATAAATATTATCACAGTTAAAGGCCCACTGAAATCATGATGTTAAGGTTTCATATGTGGTGCATTTCGGTCACAATGGCCCACATATAATGGGGTTTATAAGTTTGTGCTCAGAGGTCAACCCTCACACAGGACATGCGATTTACAACTACAGTGTGAAATCAACCTATAGTTCATATAGATATCTATGTGCATTTAATTAGTTCTGTATATATATACCATGTAGTGCAATAAATTTTCCATAGTTTGGGCTACAATGCCAATCAAATTACATTGAATATGTGATGCAAACTTAGCCATAAAGTTTGTGTTGATGAGTCTACTTCCACGCAAGGTGGAACAAATAATCATCAACACTAGTTTATTTAAATGTTTAAGCATTTATTTGTATATATGTATGTAAATGCACATCGTTTACGTTGAAGGAACTGAGCTTTAACCTAGAAATTTATAGTAATTTATAGTGTCAATGGTTTGGGTTAGCCCCATGGGCCAAGGCCTTAGGCCCTAGAGCCATGCCCATAATCGAGGGCAGCACAACCCTTGTTGGACAACGACAACACATTGAGTCTGAGTATTGTGTCTAAGGGTTGGGACACAGGTCATACAACCTTTGAGTTGGGGTTGAGAGGTTGAGGTCAGGCCAGATAGAGCTTAAGTGTTACGTGGGGTGAATCTGTAAACCGACCTCCGAGTCGGGCCAACCCCTAGGTTGGAAGTTTGCAGTTCAGCCCTGTACCTAAACCATAACTGTTGTGGTGGCACTGAAATCTGACCACCCTCGACTTGGATTGACCATCCACGTGGATTGTCCACGGTGGAAAGAAATGTGCATGTCTCATGTGTGGTGGAGGGTTATACATGTTCAGAACTCTATAAACAAATAAACATGTGTGTAATGACCTTTGAGGTTTGTGCAATGAGTTAATGGTCATAGTTTTTTCCGGTAGACATGAATTGTTGGATGGAGAGGGACTACAAAATATGTTTGTAATAACGTTGAATATTAAAGGTCGCATAAAACACACACATATAGTGGTTAAATTATATTTTTGATAGCTATATAGAGCATAAATTAAACTTGTAATTCCAACAAATCTGTGTTAGATTTTAATGAAAATTCATTAAAAAGGAACAATACACCTAAAAATGAGAAAAATTTAAAATAACGAGAATACTTCAAATGTTTTAAGTATAAAATTTCTTTTCCCATAATCTTTGAATGTGGCTTAATCTTCCTAAACTAATTTGGAAAGCTACCCACCTCATGTATTATTATTATTTGATGTCTAAAAAATAATACTTGTGAGATACTCCTTAACTCTTTAGATGCATAATATTTCTTGGCTAAATGTGTAAGTGAGTAGTGATTTCGTTGAGCTATACTAGGACTTCTTGAGTGCTTTTATCATATGTATTTATCCCTCAATGCATAAGGTCTTCCTCCTTCCTCAAGTCTTGAACTTGATCCATTATTCATTTGAATTTGCAATATTGCAACCACTAAGTATTTATTTGATTTTGTTACTCTTTCATTATTATTATTCTTTCATTATCATCTTTGTAATAATTCACTTTTATCTTAAGGCTCCTCATAGTCTCTACCAACTTTTCTAGCTCCACCATACCTATATGCCCATTAGAACTTATTTCCCCATTACTTAAACTAACATTTATTCCTTTGGCTTCTCTTTCATCATTGTAGCATTTTTTTCTTCTATATTTTCTAATCTACAATTCCTAAGCTTATCATGCTCCATTATACCCTAATTCTTCAAATAAACGTTTTGCATATTATAAAAGTTTCATTATTTAGGCCATATGCCATTCTTCACCTAAATTCATTATGAATATAGTTGCACTAAACTAAATTTTCATCTTTTGGATATATTCTCCTCTATATAACCTTTCCAATGATTATAGTCATGCCTCATTCTAATCTCTAAAATGAAGTTTGCATCCTTAAAAAGTATAACATTTCTCCTTAATTGTTCCCCTTGTTTATATTAATTACTGTTAGAGAATAACTTCTACCACTTGTGAAATAAAATATGTGAGTAAACTAAAAAAATAAATAAAAAATAAAAAAATAAATAAAATAAATATTATAGATTGTGAGTATCCAATAACTTTCAATAGCTTAACTGAAAGTATTTAGTAATAACAAGAATAATATTTCCTCAACAATCAAACAATTGATCTCCCCTGAGAGGTCTATGCAATTTCCATAATATCGAACGACTCTTTAGTAAAAGTATTAACTTATAAGATTTATCATGAAGATAAATTTCACCTTTCTAATTCCCTATTTATTGTAGATTTACTTCATAGGAATTAGCCAAATGTGTTAATTACACCCTTTTGGAAAATGCCAATAACTTTCTAAGAAATGCCAATGCACTGCCACTATCTTACCCTTATCACAATCAATAGTACCATGTCATCTCTACCACCCTATAATGTGGCTAGGCTACATAATGGACATATTACCATATCATTGTTTGTATATCCTAGAAACAACCATGTGAAGCACCAAAAAGGTGAGGTCATTGAAAACATCAAACAAATCTTCGAAATGATGAAGGCGTTGGTCATTGAACTCCATCAATTATTTGTGAGATACACCATAACAATGAACTTAAACAAATCCACATTAACCTCTAACAATGTAAACTTTGAAACGAGAACGGAAATGAGTACCTGCTTTTTTGAGATAGAAAAAAAGTAATCCGATTTTGAAAAGTGCTCTTCCAGAATACATCGTTTTTTGGGAGCATTTTTTGACACTTTAAATTTTCTTATGTATCATTTTTTTTTTTTTTAATGTTAGTGATTTTCATGTTAATTTTAAAAAGTGTTGATGCAGCATTGACCCCTTTTTTCAGAGGGCTTATATTTTACACTTTAAACTTTCTATTGTATTAAGTCTCAATATATTTTTTTAAATGTTGATGACTTTCTTGCATATTTTGAAAAACATCAACATTTATTCTTTTAAAGACATTTTTGACACTTTAAATGTTCTTATGTTCTAGGTATACATAATTTTTTTTAAATGTTGATTATTTAACAAATTTTCAAATTTTCTTATGTCTCTCAGTGTTTTTTGTCCTAAGATATTAGTTTTTAAGGGTTTTTCAAACATATTTTTTTTGGTTTTACTTTGCAATGTTTTTTTTTTATAATAAAATTTTAATTTTATTTTTTTTTATTTTTTGTAAAATTAAAAAATAATAATAACATTAAAAATATGTAAAAAATCAAATATAAATTTTTATATGAAAAAACAAAAAAAACCATTAAAAATGTTAAAAAAAAAAACTTAGAAAAAAAAAACAAAAACAAAAACAAAACAAAAAATTAAAAAAACTATAACAAAAGTTAAAAAAAAAAATGCATATTTCAAAACACACATAATTTAAAAAAAATAGAAAATTAACCAAAATATATATATATATATATATATATATATATATATATATATATATATAACAAATTTACTAATTAAAAAAAACCATAATTTAAAAAAAAAAAAAAAAAAAAAAACCTTAAATTTAAACTAAAAATATTAACAAATTATAATAAAAATTTAAAAAACATATAAAAATTAAAATTAATAATTTAAAAATTAAAATTAAAAACAAAACTAGAAAAAAAATAAAAGATAAAAAATAAAAAATCATAACTAAAATACTTAAGAAATAAAAATAATTAAAAAATAAATAAATAAAAAATTATGTTGCCTAGCCACAGCTCCCACGGTCGCCCAACCCAGTGGTCGAGCGGCCACAGGGGGCAAGGCTGATTCTGAGTAGCTCCCACGGCCACTCGGATGCAAGGCTGATTCTGCGCAGCTCCCATGGCTGCCCAACCCAGTGGCCGAACGACCACAGCCGACTGGCCTTGCCTTCGACCTCAGCTGGTCAGTTGTGGTCGCTCAGCTGCCGAGTTGGGCAGTCGTGGTAGCTATGGCCTCAGCTCCCACGGCCACCCAGCCCTGTGGTCACTCAACCGCCAGGCTGGGCGGCCGTGGGAGCTGTGGCCACAGCTCCCACGGTCGCCCAACCCAACGGTCGAGCGGCCACAGCTCCCACGGTCGCCCAACCCAATGGTCGAGCGGCCACAGGGGGCATGTTGATTCTTAGAATCGGTCTTGCCTCTTGTGGCTGCTCAGCTGATGGGCTAGGCAACATAATTTTATTTTTATTTATTCTTAAATGTTTTTAATTACTTTTTTATTTTATTTTTATTTTTTATTTTTACTATTTTTAATATATTTTTAAAGTGTGGTTTTTTTTTTAAATTTTCTTTTTTTTGTGTTTTTCTTATTATTTCTTTATGTTTTTAATATAAATGTAAGGTTTTTTAATAAAAAATTTATGGTTTTTTTTTTAAATTATTCAAAATTGTTCTATTTTTGTTTTTTTTATTTGTTAATCTTCTTCTTTTTTTTTAATTATTTGTGTTTCAAAATATGTTTTTTATTTTTATTAAATTTTTATAGTTTTTTATTTTTTGTTTTTTTGTTTTTTTTTAAGTTAATTTTGTTTTGAGTATTTTTTTTATGTTTTTTTTGTTTTTTTTTTGTCAATTTCACATATATTTTATATTTGTATTTTTTTTGCCATGTTTTAAAAAAAAAATTATGTTCTAATAACTTCAATAGAAATGCGTAGCTAGTTGTAGTTAGGGAAGTATCCAAGCGTATTCATATAGATACAAAATGGCTAATGCTTGATCAATACAACTTCGGTAGAAGTGCATAACTAGTTCGAGTTAGGGAAACTTCCAAGTGTATTAATAGAGATAGAAAATGGCTAATGCACGATACTCAATCAACTAAGCACAGGCATTATCTACTTCTTATTAATTTTTTGCCTTTTCTTTTTATTTTTCTCAATAATTTTGTTTTCATGTTTTTTAATTTATTTTTGTTTTAATATATATTTTTATCTACTTATTATTATTTTTTTGTAAGCTTAGTAGGACTACATCTTCATCATCATGTCCAAATACATCACCCTGATCAAGGTAGGGAATTGAAGCATTGACTTCACATCAAGGACTGCGTAAACAACCCACCTAATCACCGTATATTCATGACCCCCCAAACTTTATTTACTTATTATTATTTTTTAAACTTTGTATGTGTGTGTTTTTTTTTAATTATCAATGTTTTAATTTTTGTTTTTTATATATTTATTTATTATTTTGTTTTTATTTTTATTTTTTCCTATAGGTTCTGGGTCGATCCTCGGCTACCGACCTCATCTCATTATGTGTCATTTTGATTGTTGATTTTAAAGTTTTCGTTGTAAAACATCGAGTCTTCCCGCACAATGTGTCAATTTCATTGTTGATATTTAATTTTTCATTTCAATGGGTCGAGTTTGCCTATATTGTGTGTCAATTTGATGGTCGCCTTTTAATTTTCTTATGCAATGTGTCAAGCTAAGATTTAAATTCATCATATTTTTATCATTTGAAAAAGAAACTCCTCCTAGAATACTCACTCTTTCATTTAGGTGTTCATTTTTAAAGTATTTTTAGTCAAAAAAATTTCCTTAATGTCATGGTTGAAAATTTGTCAAAATTTAAAGGTTTTTAAAAATTATAGTATTCCAGCATCAACATTTTTTTTAAGGTTGTTTTTCATGTTTTTTTGGATTTTTTTGGCTAGAGTTCCCGTTTTGAGTTTATAGTTCACATTTCAAAATTTACGTCGTTCTCTAATCATATAGGTATTTTGTTAAAACCAAGGCTTTGATAACACAACGTGTTACGTAACATTCCCAACTCCAAGCTAGGTCATGTCATAATACATTTTTCTTTGATGTAAACCCTTTTATAGTATTTTTATTCTTTCATATTGAATAATAAACAAATTTAGATATATTTAACTTTAATTCATGTCGAATTCCAATCTTCAAGATTAATATTAATAACTAGTCCTCTTTGATATAGGAATAATGGCATCAAACAACCCCTCCAATGGCCCCTTGTTAGGAGGAGTTGTGTTAGGTTCCAACAAACATATTAGAAAAAATTCTGAGGGGTCTTCTAGGTGTATTAGAGGTACACAATTGATTGCTAGTAAACATGTAAAATTCTATGCTATAAATTCAATGTTTAACATGTGAACAATCTTCTTTAACACATATTTAATGCGAAAAAATAGTTGTTGATAGCTCCATGAGTCTTTCTTGAGTTTAGCAGTAATGATTTGAGTACTCTGCCTTCGAGAAGCAACCAACTATTTGATAGAGTTGGTTTAGGTAAAATCTAAATATAAATCTTGAAGTGCAATGTTTAATGCACTTAAGGCTTCCAGAGGCCAAACCTCAAATGGTGATTCCACCTCACGGCCGGACATAAATATCACCAACCAGATCGATCTCTACCCAAGATGTCCAGGGCTCTAGAGAATTTGTTCTAATTGTGGCTCTAGGAACTATTAACTTAACCCACAAACTTCCAGGGCTCCAAAGCATTTGTCCAACCCGACTCTAGGGACTAGTAAATCAATTCACCAAGGGATCCAGAGAGTTTGTCCCAACCTAGACTCCAATAATAGTAACTCAAACCACTAAGGGTGACAAAGCATTTGTCCCAACCTAGGCTCCAAGACTAGTAACTCAACCGAAGTTGTTTCAGGGCTTCTAGAGAATTTTTCCTAACCAATGGCTCCAAGAACTAATAACTCAACCCACAATCATAAGGAACCTTAGCACCAATCAAAAAACAACAAGTGGAAAGACCCATAATGCCATGGATATCCAGGAATGGAAAGGCAAGTCTAAAATCAATGTCAATCCAGGAAAATCTTCATGCCCATGACAACATGTAACCAAGAAACCACATGCATATACCATGCATGTAAAAACTAGTAAGGAAAACATACATGCAAATCGATACCTACAAGTAATCCAGATGTAGCTATTGATCCACAAGTTTTATTGCATTCTCTCACTTTCTTTTTCCTTCTTTCTCCAATCCAAGTGAAAACTACAGTGCTCCAAGCATGCTACAAGAATGTACTAAGCATACAAGGGTATGAGAGAATAAATGAGAGAGGCAAAGACTGAACTATAAAAATTCTGTGAACGGATCCTCAGAAGCATTTTTATCATTGAGGCCTCTATTTTCTTCATTTTCCTTCATTTTTCCTTCAATTCCTTGTAATGAAAATTTGTGACCTTTCACCTTCATCTTCTCCTATTTTCCTTTATTTCTTAAATAAAATTCCAATCAATGCCTTTTTTCCTTTATCAATTCCTTTACCAATTTCCTTAGCCATAATCAAACGAAGTAACATCCACTAGGATGTATTTCCCACCATTCAACTTGGAATATGTGTCCCATGACCTTGGTCTTATATTTGTTACATAAAAAATCAACCAGGGGTTATTAAAACTCATTTTTTAATTGTCAATTCCACTAAATCAACTAGTGAAGTGGCCCAAATATTCGTAAAGGATATTGTGAAGTTGCATAGAGTTCCCAAGGAAATCATTTCAGATTGAGATTACAAGTTCACTTCAAAATTTTGGAAGGAATTGTTTGCAAGATTAGGGACAGAGTTGGTCTTCAATATTTCTTATCATACCCAAACGATTGGGAAAAAAAAGAGGACAAACAAAATTCTCAAAGACATGATGAGGATGTATGTGATGCACCAACCAAGGAAGTGGGAAGAGTACTATTATGAAACCAACTCCCAAAATAGATGAAAAGAGAGATCAACACCTTATAAATAAGCCACTTCGAGGGGGAAACCTCCTTTACATTACATAAATGAAAAATTCTTGGATGATACAAATGACAAAGCCTTCTTTCTATATATAGGAGTCCATGGGGTCACAATATAATCCTAGCTGACCTAAAAATAATAATGTAAGGGCACAATAATAACAATATGGGGGTTATAGGGGTACAACAATAACACTAAGGGGGATACACTAACAACAATAAGGGACTAAACTAGTAATATAGGTACCTAACATGACCCTCTCCTTCAAAAAAGTGTTGCCCTCAATGCTTCATTATTTTCGAATGCTTATGTATAAAATTCTCATCCTCCCATGTGGAATCTTCAATGGGTAAGTTCTTCCACTAGCTGATATACTCTAAAATTGAGGGATTTTGTAGTTGTCGAGTTCTTGTTTCTGTGACTGCTTTAGAACTTCTTTTGTTACGATGTTGATCTCCCTATTGTTTCATTCAATTAGGCACCAAAGTTAGGTTATCCTTTGATAGTTGGAGAAATTGTTGTTGATGCTCGATGTGATCTTCTACTACTTTATCATCCATATTAGCTTTCATTTTATCCTTCAAACTGTCCAAATTAGCCTTCATTTTTTCTTTTAAACCATCTATTTCATCTTTGATTTCTATTTGTAAGATCGAAATGTGTTTCACTTGGTACCGTAATTTTGATATATCATACTGCAATTCTTCCTCTTCATGCGTCATAGTATAATTTTTTGAGGGTTTAATAGGTGTAGAATTATTTTTAGGGGGCATTTGAGAACCCAATACTGATATATATTCTACAATATGCTCTTGGAATCAATTCAATTTGATTTTTCATGCAAGACTTATGCAATTTGAAAAAAAAAATACACACCTTTTTCTTTCTTTTGAGGAGCTGGATATTGAAATGAATTATCTCTATGATTTTAGATCGTCAATATCTAAAATTTGGCCTTGTAGTAGCCCTCTAAATCTTCTTTTGAATTCCACAAGTTTGACCTGATTTTGATTCTTCAAGGCAAATTT